>PVLD010000226.1:260534-337789 GCA_004027595.1 Dinomys branickii
AAAAAAAAAAAAAAAAAAAAAAAAAAAATTAAAAAAAAAAAAACAATATACACAAATCAACTAATGTAATACACTGTATCAATAGAGCCAAAGACAAAAATCACATGATCAACTCAGTTGATGCAGAAAAAGCTTGTGATAAAGTCCAACACTTATTCATGATGAAAACCTGACAGAAAATTGGCATAGATGGATGGACTTTACCTCAATCTGATAAAAGCCATCCAAGACAAATCAACAGCTAACACCATTCTAAATGGTAAAAAACTGAAAACTTTCCCTTGAAAGTCAGGAACAAGACAAGGATGTGCATTGTCACCACTGCTATTCAATATAGTTCTGGAAATATTAGCTAGATCAATTAGATAAAAGATAGAAATAAGAGGAATAAGGACAGGAAAAGTGAAATTGTCATTATTCGCGGATGACACGTTACTCTATGTAGAAGACCCCCAAAAACTCCACCAAAAAGCTCATAGATTTAATAACCAAATTCAGTAGCATAGCTGGATACAAAGTCAACACTCAAAAATCAATAGATTCCTATACACAAACAACAAGCAGACAGAGAGAAACCAGTGAAACCACACCTTTCATAATAGCATCTAAAAAAACAAAATACTTAGGAATAAATCTAACAAAAGAACTAAAAGATCTATACAATGAAAATTACAGTACTCTGAAAAAAAGAGATGAAAGAGGATTTCAGAAAATGGAAAGATATTCCTTGCTCATGGATAGGAAGAACAAACATTGTGAAAATGGCCATACTCCCAAAATTGCTATACATATTCAATACAATCCCCATTAAAATTCTATTACTATACCTCACAGATCTAGAGAAAACATTCCTAAAATTCATCTGGAACCAGAAGAGGCCTAGAATAGCAAAAGCAATCCTGGAAAACAAAGGCAAGTTGGGAGGCATCACAATCCCTGACTTGAAATTATACTACAAAGCTACTGTGATAAAATCAACATGGTTCTGGCAAAAAAATAGACCTGAAGATCAATGGAACAGGTTAAAAGATTCAGACATAGCTACAAACACATTCAGCCACCTTATTTTTGACAAAAGGGCCAAACTTGTTCACTGGAAGAAAGACAGCCTCTTTAACAAATGGTGCTGGAAAAACTGCTTTCTACATGTCAAAGACTAAAATTAGACCCATGTCTATCACCATGCACTAAAGTCAAAATGGACCAAAGATCTAAATATCAAAACAGAAACACTGAATCTACTGGAAGAAAAAGTAGGTAAAACTCTCAGACATAGGGGTAGGCGGAGAGTTCATGAACGAAAACTAAACTGCATGGGAAATATTTCAAAGAATCAACAACTGGGATCTCACCTTATTGAAAAGTTTCTGCACATCAAAAGAAATCACCAACAGAGTAAAAGGAAAACACATGAATTGGGAAAAATTTTTATCCAACTGCCCCTCAGACAAAGGACTCCTATCTAAAACATATAAAGAATTTTAAAAAATCAGGCCCCCCAAATTCAAAGACCCAATCCAAAAATGGGCATCTGAGATGAACACATACTTCTCAGATGAAGAAATACTAATAGTCAATAAATATATGCGAAAATGTTCAACATCATTAGTCATTTGAGAAATGCAAATTAAAACAACACTGAGATTTCATCTCAGCCCACAAAGAATAGCTATCATTAAGAAATCAAAGAATGGCAAATGCTGGAGAGGCTGTGGGGAAAAAAGAACACTTTTCCACTGCTGCTGGGAGTGTCAATTGGTGGAACCACTGTGGAAATCACCCTGGAGAGTCCTCAAATTAGGATTGAAAGTACCCTTCCAGGTATTTTTCCAGAAAAATTTTAAAAGAATCATACCACAGCAATATATGTGCACCCATGTTTATAGCAGGGCAACTGGTCATAGCTAAATGTTGGAAACAACCCAAATGCCCATCAACTGAAGAATGGATAAAAAAGATACGGTATTTCTATACAATGGAGTATTGCTCAGCTATGAAAAAGATAAACTTGAAGCTTTTCAAGTGAAATAAATCAGACTCACGTGTAAACATCACATTGTGTCCCTGGTGTAAGAACATCAAACAGTAAATAAAACTCAAAATATGTAATAGATAATAAAAGAGGGAAAGAAACTGCTCAAAGGAAGGAACAACTGGGATGAGGGAAAGAAGAAAAAGTACTAAATTACGCATAACTGTACCGTTGGTGTCTGACCATTTGTTGAGAGTCTTGCTAAGGGGAACAATCAATGATTAAAAGTTTTTTTTTAATACTATTTTGACCAAATTTGCATGCTTTTATCTGGTGATCTGAGCAACTTAAATGACAACAATTTGCAATATAACAACCATTGCTGAATTCCTACAATCCTGCCTAGTGATGCTATGTATTATTGCTAATGTTCTTTTATTATTTTCTTATTCTCTTTAATGATTTGATCAATCTTCTATTCTTACATCTGGTAATCTGAGCAACTTCGTTGAAGATAACAGTATATAATATAACAAGCACTGTTAATCCCTTTCATTTGGTTTGAAACCCTGTATCATTTTTAATGTCCTTGCTTTGTGTTGTTTGTATTTTGCTATCGTTATCTTTTTGTACTGTTTTAAAATTAAAAAAAAAGAATCAAGGTTAAGAGCTTAAATTCTAAAGCCAGACACAATTTCAGTACCTCATCTCCCCATGTAGTAAGTGTATATGCTTACGCAAATAAACTGCTTAATCTTTCGTGGCTTAGTTTCCTCTTCTGAAATAGGAACAATAATCATTTCTAGGATCCTCACAGAGTGACTGTAGGAATTACGTTAGTTTAACACACTTCAGGTGTTTAGGATATAAATATTCTCATAATCATCATTACTCTTCAAATCACTGAAACATTATTACTATTACATCTGCATCAATCACACATATACTTAATTTTCATGGATTTAATCTAAACAGCAGTAAATAAAAGTTGAGACTATCTGTAATAATTTATAATAAGCATAATATAAAATTTTATAGCAAGTTCTATTTTAACAATAATCTTACCCCAAGATAGTAGGGAGGCATTGTCTTCAAATAACTTTCAAACGACTGTCTCCATTTCAATGTTGGTTTTGCTTTATGTACTTTAAACAAGTCATCTAGAAATATATATCATGGACAAACCTATCAACATACATTGTTTTCATATTTAAAAATCGTTTCCTCTTTGCAGTCTGGTTTGTTATTTGTGAGAGAGTAACATCAGATATTAAGTTTTTAACAAAATTAAAAGTAGTAAAATTTCTAGTTCTGGTGTTTCGATTTATAGTAGTTTTAAAAATTGAAAAGTACAACTTATGGTCTAAATATTATATCTAATAATGAAATGAAATCAGAAAATACGTAAGGGAAAAAAATCTATGCCCTGTCTAGAACTAGACATGGGTTCAAGGAAAGAATAACTGTAGAATATCTTCTATTAAAAGATACCTACTAATGTTTTGACTCTAACTAAAATCTGATGGCTTTCATGGAGGGAAAGAAGTTTTCTCTAACACTATCTCTCAAAAAATGACAGCCAAATGATACCTAGAAACTCACTTTAGGCTATCTCATAACAATGTAGAAAACATTCTTTTGCTAAAATATTTGCCAAATGAAAACAGAAGACAAATTCTCTAAAAATGCACTCAAATTTTGTGAACATATAATGCCTTTCACAAACAGAAACTATAAATTCTAAATATGTAAGAAATCTTACTTGCAGAAAAATTACAATATTTAATAATTTAAGTGTAACGCCTTTATTAGTCTATAAAATAAAAGGTATTTCAACACTTTCAATTTATCACAAACACGTTATTAATACTCCCAAAGATTGTCCTTAGGGGAATTTTTATATATGCCATGCAATAGAGAACATGACAAAAACAGCTTACCTAAGAGGGGAAGAAGGACCGGGTAATTGTAAGGCATCACAAATAGGTTGACACAGTTCAGTGCTGTACTGGCTTTCAAGTAACCAAAAGGATGACCAAGTTCACTGTATTTTGCACTATTGCTCACATACACCTGGTTAAGAACAAATGGTTAAAATAAAGAACATTATGCAAACCACTGACTGAATTTAGTTTTAAGAAGCAGCTTGTTCAATATTTCAAGGGGTGGAGCTAATTTAGGATTCAACTCAAACTTAGGCATGGTCGACAAGTGTTCTATCCCTGAGCTTCATCTCTAGCTCTTATTCAAATTTTTTTCAATCAGTACATTTCAGCTTACCTGCCAACAAGTTTGGGGAGATTTTCTTTCCAGGATAAACTGAGTCAGTGGTGAAGGTTCCAATTCATATTTGTCAAAAGGCAATTTGTCAATAACCATTGGTTCACAATCTGTACAGGAAAACTTCACTACAGGATGAGATGTACGAGGTGGCTAGAGGGGAAAGTTGTATTATTACTATTTACACAAAACATCACAAACCAACTCACTTTAAATATCCTTCCCTATCAAAACTTATTCATCAGTTTGCTAGTTTGCTTTACTAATCAAAGTTACTCTTCTAATTGAATTCTATCCACCATTTGCAATAGACCACAAAAGCAACAGACAATGCCTACGACAATGATTTGGATTTCTTCCCATTAAGATTCAACAAGTACCATATTTACTGCTCTGGAATTTAAATACAATAGAAAAAATAACCAACAAGAGAGCAAGTAGTCCATACAAATCTGGGTGGTAAGAGCTAAAAACAGCTCCAAGAAGTAAAATTCGCAAAGAAATCAAAAGCTTCTCTGTAAGGCCAGACTAAAACACTACAATAGGTCCAAATCAGAGAAAAGGAATACACAAGATACCTCAATGAAATCCATAAAACTTTGATTTCATGTATTACCACATCATTAAGTTCCTAATGAGTAAAGACTTTTGTTAATAGATATAAATTTACAAATGTCATATAAATTCTAAATAAAATTATTCTGTAAACCTGATACAGGTTTAAGTACAAAAAGTTTCAAAATGAGTTCAGTTTATTTCATAAGTGATAGCTGCATGATACTATTAAAAACTGCTTAATGATCTTGGAAATACAATTCATATTCTAGGAGTACTATGTCAAAGAAAACCACTGTCATACTCTCCCACAGAATATCCTTTGGTGTTCTTAGCTACTAAGGGAAGAAAAAAAACCAAGCTAAAAAAAAAAACAGTACACTAACAAAACTATATAGAAATTAATGTATATAAATTTGCATTATTTTAAGCATTATATAATGAATGCTGATAACACCATGACCATTCAATAAGCCTATTTCTAGAAACAATTCACATAAAGACCAGAAAATCTTTTCTAATATAAACCTTCACAATATAACACTGAATATAACTAAAACCACACAAGTCAACATGAATCTAAAACTAAGACTTGAAAGACTGCAGCCAAACCATCAGAATTACTTTCTAAGCCTTCATGTGAATTTCAAATTGTGTCCCACAGATATATCTCCATGCTACACTGTGTTTAGAGTTCAGAAAGAAAATCTTACTACATCTGTGGTTCTATATCCAGTTGTCAATAAAAATTAAACATATTATTATTCTAAATGAAAGAGGTCAGTTTTTTCTATTGGTTCACAATGACAAATACACTATACTGAAACAACTAACAGCTTACCATAGCACACTGAAATCTGTACAATTCCTGTAAACGAATCACTCCTTTAACTGACAATACTACTTAACTAACATGAAAGGCAGCTAAATGGTTACACTATTACATAGACACTGTCTCTGTTGTACTTACTAGTGTAGGAGAATTCTGATCTGGCCAAAAAGATTCTGGAACAGGCCAATGACCTATAGGAACTCCAGTTTTAGGATTTGGTCTGACATATATGAGTTTGTGACAGCTATGCCAAGGCTGGGATCCAAAAGGCCTTGATATATCTGGCTGTCCATCTACAGCAAAGAAATTCAAAGAAAGCATACAGCATTGGAGGAAAAAAAAGTTAAATTATATCCACTGGTCTGTAACTTAATAAAAATACCCTAACAGAGCATTTGCTAATTTCTGTGTTTTCCTTTTTCTTAAATTGCTAAATACTATCACTGCTTAACATTCAGACTAGATTGTAAATCACTAGAGAGTAAAGTATAAATTCCATCTATGAATTCACCAATAGAAACAGTCTCACAGCATCTTCTGTTTGCCCTATTAGAACATACAAAATACACCTTTTGGTAAATATCTGAAAATGTTCCCCACCCCCAGATAATAAGGGCAAGCAACCAATCTGCTTGTCCTTATCTTCCCCATTGCATCATGTGTCAAAAACAGTGCCAGATGCACAGTAAATACTACTTACATACTATTTTCCTTTAAAATCTTTTAACTAAAACCTCGGATCAAAAACAAACACTTAAAATGCAAATCTATATTCAAAGTGCTTGCCTTTAATCTAAAAAGAATTGTAGCAAAATAGTGACTTCAGCAATTCAGTAAACATTTACCAATGCCTAACCAGTAATTATTATTTAAAAACAAATACATGCTAACAATGATTTTTTAAACCAGACACAATGATACAGTTTAATCTCTTTTTTTTTTTTTTTTTTTGCAGTACTGGGGATCGAACTCAGGACCCTGAGCTTGCTAGGCAAGCGCTTATTCCACTGAGCTATATCCCCAGCCCTACAGTTTAATCTCATCATCTTGTGCTCCTTCCCCCTAATGCCCTCTGAATGTAACCATTTATTCTTTCATCTCTGACTTTTCTCCCACTCCAGTAGATCACCTCTGCCAAGTATCTCTAATGACTTTCTGATTTCTTCCTGAGTACAACAGCTGAGAATAAAGTTAGCTTGGGCTCAGCTAAAGTTAAAACAACCAAGTTTAATGGCAAAGGTTGGTTCCTCATTTCTGGAGCCACACAAACCTTTTAAGTTCTCACTTTTATTCATCTGGATGAAAATGTTAAGAAATTATATAAACCCCTAGGGTTGAACACTGAGAATTATGGGACATGTGAAAAACAAATACACTAGACAGAGTGATGGTAGCATACTGACGAGAAAACATGAATTTGTTTATCCATAAATGTGTAAAAAGGTGTTTCACTCTAATTACAATTTTAGGCTATCAATAACCATTGATATATAAAGGTGATGGTACCAAATCACCAGTTTTCCTTCACTTCCCTATTTAATCTTCCCTTCTTTACTAATAATAGTTTTGTCATACTGACAATTTGGCCTTGTTCATTTTAAAGTCAATTTTAGAGTAATTTTTCAGTTCTAGCTGATAAAGCAAGTTTAGAATATACACAAAAAAATGCAGTAATACCTTCTACAGGGGCAGGATCTGGTCCTGCTTTTTCAAAGTTTATTACCACCCCGCTTTGTACTTTCTGCACCAAGGATTCCAGACACTGATTAAGCATTCTTGAAGAACATACAGAGTATGAGCGGCCTGAGATAAAAATAAAGTAAATTAATTAGTTGTTAAGAATTGCTACCTTTACCAAGAACTATGGTGGGGTTTCCGGCAACATTAATTAAAAGAAATTCAATGGTAAAGGTTGACTTATTTTATAATCTTTAGGAAGAATGAACAAAAATCATTACTTCCAACCAACCAATCAGCAATCCAATTTTAATAAGCATATATAAATTTTTTCTTTCTATTAAAGGTAAATGGGACAGAGAACTCTTGATCTGAATAAACTATAATGGAAAAATAAAATCTTATGTTCTATCTATCTACAAAGCACTATTTCCAACTATTACCTAGGTAATTTATCCTGAATCCACAATTATCTAGCACTTGCAATTCTCCTAAATCTTATTCCTACCTAACAAAATATCCCTGAGATTTACACTAAGAAGCACAGAGCAGTATCAACAATTACTGATCTGCTAACAGTTAACACGTAACATGGATGGTAGTGCATACTTTTCTGAATTTCCTTTGGCTTATATACACTTGAGAATTATCTATCTTAAATTAATTTACCTTTTGTATATTTTAATCTGTAACATTTTAAGTTCAAAAGTATCAAATTCTAGCAATTCAAAAAATATTAGTGAGGGGGATGTGCTCAATGGCAGAGTGCTTTATGCAAAAAAGGCCCTGGATTGGATCCCAGCATGTTCAAAGAAAAACAAACAAAAAAGCAAACACCAAACATCTTGTAATGTTATTTGTAATAAGTCCAATAGGAAGTTCTCTCAAATTCAACCAATTGTTTCAGAATGCCAGCTATACAATATTATATGACATATCAAGTTACCCATACCAAGTTATACATAACGTGATGTATAAAAGCTACTCAGAAAAGAGAACATTAGGCAAAAGTAATCCAAACCCTTAAAATCAGCTTTATTTAGAAAAATTATTATAACACAAATCACTTACCTGTATTTAATAACAATAATGATTATAATCTTAAAAAATACCTAGCAATTGAGTACCTATGTAACTGACACTTCTAATCATCTTATCATGTTAATTTATTATTTAATCTTAGCAACAACTGCTTAGGTTATTTTCACCATTTGACAAATGAGAAAACCAAGACACAGAGAGTCAACTAATTTATCTAAATTAGTAGTACAGTGATATAGCCAAGGTTCAAACCAGGGTATTGTAATAGGTATTAGAAAGATTAAGTATATTTGTACCTAGAAACTACGTGTTAATTTGGTATCAATATTTAAAATAGCTACACTCATGATTACTTGAGGTAGTGAATTTAATTTTTTCTAAGTCAATTTAAGCATATACATAAAATAATACAGAAAAAGTCTGACCATCTTTATCCACAAAACATTTAGAAGACTATAAAATTATTTTATATCACAAAACTTAAATGTTTTTCCCAGATGTCATAAAAAAAAGAACAACTATGGTAATTCTCTATTTCCCTATGTTGTGCCATCAATTAGAAAAATGTAAGTGACAGTTTGAGACCAGAGTCTAGCTATATGTCATGGAGACAAGGCTCAAACACATAATACTCTAATCTCAGCCTCCCAAACAGATGGGGTGTGTATACCACAGAACCCAACTCAGTTACAAGCTTAAGACAAATAAATTACTAAACGAAGATGTTTTATAAAAAAGAAAAATGAATAAACCTGCACCACCTGGCCAAAAATAAAAATCCATTGATTTTCTTGAAAGTTAAACAGCAAATTTTACTCTCTTTACAAAAGGAGCCTGTACCCTACATGATGCTCTTAGTCATACTAATTGTCTACGCCAAAACTCATCCCTTGGAATTATATGATACTTTGTGCTCAAGCATAAAGTTTAGGGATTCACTAGTAACAATTGAAAAAAATGTATTGGCACACACCTTTAAGGCAAGAAGCTGGCTCACTTTTGGTTATGCAGAGTCCAGACCAAAAAAAAAAAAAAAAAAAAAAAAAAAAAAAAAAAAAAAAAAAAAAAAAAAAAAAAAAAAAAAAAAAAAAAAAAAAAAAAAAAAAAAAAAAAAAAAAAAAAAAAAAAAAAAAAAAAAAGAAAAAAAAAGAAAAAAAAAGGTCAAACTAAATATAGTAAATCTGAGGTCAATACAAACATCTTAGTAAAATAAAGAAGAGGCAAAAGAACATTTCTAAGTTAGGCAACAGTCTTCAGGGCTAAGAAAGTTAAATGTATTTCATCTAGAAAAGTCTGCAAGTAATTTTTATAAAATCCCTTTATCTTCGATATTTCCACCAACATGTCTATTAGATACTTCAAAATTTGCTGTCATCCATGTACCTTCCTCAGCCTTGCTCTCCACAGCGTACCGATCTGCGGTTGAGCACATCCCCCTCCCTAATACTTATTGAATTGCTAGAATTTAATACTGTTGAACTTAAGGTGTTATAGATTAACAGCCATTGATTTCTATTGGTTCAGGCCACATGAATTATGTGGAAATCACTTAATTTCTTCCCTCCTCATTGCTCTACCCTTGATTCTCCTTTGCATCAGACAATCCCTTACCACAGCCAAATCTAGCCCTCTCAAAGTACTGTGTCATCTCTTACTACCCTCGCTGCTTCTATTCTTGCTATTCTATAATCTCACCTAAAAGCCAAAGTGACTCTTCAGAAACAGAAATGAGACTGTCACTCTTTAGCTTTTAAAAAAGTTCTCCAAAAAAAAAAAAAAAAAAAAAAATTAAAAACTTAAAAAGCTCTCCAATGGTTGCCCATAACACTTGGGAAATTTTTTAAAATTTATTATTGTCTAAAAGGCTAGTCAATGTTTAGTACTTGTCTACTTCTCTAAACCTGTTATTTTCTACTCCTCTCCACGTAAGCTCAAGCCATATTGGCTTTCTTACTGCTCCCAAGTAAATACAGCATATCACTTCCTTCACTATTTCCTTTTTCTAGACATTCCTGTGGTTAACTTCATTTTTCAGATCTCTGTTCAAACATTAACTCCTCAGGTGGAAACTTACCTAAAAATACTCATTCTCAGCCACCAATTACATTCTACTTATTAACCCTAGTTTTCTCCCTAAAATATTTATTAATTTAATGATTATTATCTGTCACCCAATCCAAAGATAAAAGCTGTCTATTCCCAGCATCTAGCATAGTTATTTGCCATAGACACCCACTTACTTGGTAATCAAAAGAAAAAGGCCTACAATGATTACTGCGCAATTTTTAAAAAATAGTGTATGTAAAAATACAGCATATTGATGATTTTAACAATATAGATGAATTTCTTTCCAATTTTTCTTTCATGAACATGAATTATTCTCTAAAGGAAAAAACTTAACATACATACCCATACCTCCTAGCACTACGCTAAAAAATATGTACGGGAATTGTTAGTAGTGATTACACATATGTATAATACAATGCTGATGGATATTAGCTTTTTTGTTCTTGCTATTTTTCTGGTGCTTTACCTGTAAAACTTTGTTCAGTGAACATTCTTTCTTTCAAATTAGAAAGAAAGAAAAGATATTATTCAGATATATGAAAAGGTGAGTGGCATTTGAGTAGCTTCCCATTATTGCTTACAAGACCATAAAAAGGGTCAAATAAACTACATCAGGAAGGATCCAGAAGTATATTTAGGGAAAATGTGCTAATTTCTTGACTAAGATTTCTGGGTCAATGAAAGATATTACCAAGGGTGACTTCGGAATCTTCTCCTCTGGAGATGTTCCTTTCAAAGAATAAACAAAATAACTTTAGTACATCACTGCCCAAAGGCAAAGATATCAACTACTACATGATTCTCAAGATTCTTCTCACACCCTTTCTGACTGTACCACTCACTTCATTTCACACTCTGAATATTCCTGGCAGGCAAAAGTTATAGCACATATAGTCCCATAACTTCATCGTAATTGTAAATTCCAACAAAGTAATTGATAGTAAAAATTTTCCAATGTGAAGATGTCTAAATTATAGCCTCAAAGTCCTCTGCAATCTGTTAAATAAAAAAATAACTCCAAATTCTTTAAAAAATCAGGATTTTTAGGTAGGGCAGTTCCAAGTTGAAAACTATGATTTTATTAATATAAATATGTGGATCTTCCCAGAGAAACCATTATACTACCACTGAAGAATACTGGGTCAGCAATCATTAGCAGCACATTATTCACTACTAAAGCCCAAAAGCATGGAACAATTCTTGGCATACAGTAGGCATACAATGTGTATCTATATAAAATTAATCCACCTGTTAGTTAATTCCATGGGATGGAAAATCTAAGCCTATTATACATTTTATTTAAGATTCTTTGAAAAATTTTCATAGCATGGAGGCTACATAATCTAACATACAAGTGACTACTTGATACCGATTTCTAATCAATCTACCTACCTCCTTGCCTCTAGGAAAAATGTGAAAAATGTCCCTTAACCAGACATATTCTATCAAATAGGTAATGAAATGTTTCTCAAAAAATTGTTCACAGAAAACAATGCTACGGCATTTCTGTATCGCCAGTGATCTTCGTAGATAGGAAAATTTGTTCACCAACTTCAAATGCCAGTATTCCCTATATGGATAGGGGAAAAAATTACCATTCTTATTCAAACCTTTTTTTTTTTGGAGACAAGGTCTCACTGTGTAGTCCAGACTAGCCTCAAACTATGTAGCCAAGGCTAGCTTTGAACTCAAGGCAATCCTTCTGCCTCAGCCTCTGGAGTGCTAGGATTATACACATGCACCACCACTCCCAGCCTACCATTCATTATGAGCTCCAACAGTGACCACGTCTTTTCAAATCACGATCATAGACCATCACCAATAGTGTAGTTTTAAAATCATGTGTCTACCAGTTCCTAATGTTAACATATTAAACAAAAACACAATTTTTGAAACACATTTTTAACACATGCAGAGGGATGCTACTTTAAGTCACTGAGTACTGCCAGCGAGAACTTACCGCCTGTTACTTCACACATTGGTGTGATTGCAGAGTCATCTAAAGGCACACCTGTCAATTGTTCTGATTCTACTGACACGGTGCCAGGCAACCGCAACACTAACGCGAAGAGCCTCTGATCCCAACGAAAAGGTTCCTTGGTCAATTCACTTCCAGGCAAAGGAGAATTGAGAGGCAAATGGAGCTAAAAGTAATGGGAGGGGGGGGTGGAGAGAACCAGTAAAATTTTTATATACTATTTTTTCCAAAAAGCCACTTTAACATTTATAACAAAACTTCATGGAGTATCACTCTAAACAATCTGAAAAATGTCTGTATTCAGATACACCTAATATAGTATATGACATTGTTGCTTCCATTTTCTAAAACTTTACTCCAAGGCCTGAAATGCAAAAACATAATCTGTACTATTGTACTGTGTTTCAGATTTAGATTCAACTAATCACTAGGTAGTGAACTGCTTCCAAATAATTCATTTAATTATTAAAACCAAGGCTGTGATAGGTATCTTACCATTATTATTTTATGTCTGAGTGCACATGTATACATTTTTAAATGTATATGATATATCTAAGCAAGAAAATGATTTAACCTTGCTCATCAGTATTTTCTATTATATCAAAGTAGCCTCAAACATATCCACAGTTCTCAAAAAATTTAAACATATTTCATTTTATAGAAGACACATGTCCCTAAAAGCATTTGTATGAAAGCTGACTTTCTCACTACATATTAAAGGTAGTGATTTTTACCATATCTACACAAATAGAAGGGTTTGGGAATTTATGTTTTATTTTTTAACAGTATTTCTCCCCATTACTGTGAGACATGTGAAATCAGAATGTCTTCTAAGAGTCTTAAGAATCTTTTTACAAGTTTTAAAATGATTCTAATGGGCATCTATACCAACTAAGAAAAAATATACCACAGGTTTCAGGCAAGCCAACCTACCTTCCTTAACGTCCTTCTCTTTTCTGTGTATGGGGATACTGGGGATCAAAGCCAGGGACACTTTACCACTGAGCTACATCCCCAGACCTTTTTGCATTTTACTGTGAGACAGAACTTCATTAATTAGCCGACTGGCCTTAAAGCTATGATCTTCCTTCCTGAGTAAGCTAGGATTAAGGCACACACCAATGCACCCAGCTGACACACAATCTTAGTATTACTGAAATGGGTCAACTCTACAACACCTCTCTCATAATGTGATGAAAAGAAGAGGCTCATAACATTAAAGATAAAAGAATGGTGGAAAAAAGGGAGCAAAGAAAAAAAGCGAGGAGGGAAAGACAAAGAACAAAGGAAGGTTGGGTTACACAGCTCAGCGGTACAGCACTTGCCTATCATGTAAATGTGAAAGGCCCTGGGATCAATCTCCAGTAAGACAATCAGTAAAATCTGAATATGTTACTTAAATTATTAATAATATCTTAGTATGTTAGTGCTATGTATGTTACTTGGAAAAAATACTTATTAGTTATAAAAAACATTTTAATATTCAGGGTTGGCTTACTCAAGTGCTTCTACAAATATTCAAGGTTTTTAAAAAAATATAAACCCTTTTAAATTATCACTTCAAATTAATGGCCAGACTTCTGGCCACTAAGTTCTTCATAAAGCAAGAATGACTTATACTGGGCTGGAGGTACAGCTCAGTGGGCTAAGTGCTTGCCGCTAAGCACTAGGGCCCTGAGTTCGATCCCCGGTCCCGGAAAAAAAAAAAAAAAAAAGAATGACTTATACTGCTTTGCAGCCTTTCTAAATCTCAGAGAAATTGAAAATTAGGGTTGTAAGTAAGTCTATACTGATGGAAAACTCATGTTTCGTCATCAGCTTACATCAATACCTTAAAAAAGTATTTTAATTCTAAGAAGAGTACTCCTAGTGAAGGTGTGCTACGCTGGCAACTCACACCAAGAGAATATGCTAGGAGTCCTTCATCAAGATCAGCCAAGATTTTAGGACCACGGAAAGGAGTCATGTGCTCTTCCTCTGACAGTGATCCTACTTAAGGGAGAAGGCAGAGGCAAGGAGAAGTGCTCAGGAAATTTGGGCTAGGATGTTCTGTGAGAAAGAGTCCCAAACTTCAAAGGCATTGTGACACTTGCAAACAACCAGGAACCCACTTTAGGCCTTTGCTGCTATTACTGTATCTTGCCAGAAGAAAAATGAAAAAAGCACCATTTACATCATTTACTTTCCTTCAAACCAACTAATCACTTTTGACTTTGGAAAACGTAACTACCAAGTGCTTGGTCATTTTCTCCCAAAGTCACAGAAATGTCCAAGCATCAAGGGTCTTGGCTAAAGTAAGGCTCTCAAATGTTAATGCAGTCTCTGCGAGTAATGGATACATACAATTGCTTTAAGAATCAAAGAGAGGGCCAGGGATAGCTCAGCGGTGCAGCACCTGCCTGGCAAGGGCAAGGTCATGAGTTTGATTCCTGGTACCAAAAAAAAAAAAAAAAAAAAAAAAAAAAAAAGACAGGGAGAGCAAGCACTGAGCACAGACAGGCCCAAGTAACCATGTAGTGAGCACATGCGATGCCGACAGCATGCAATGAGATAGCTGGCCTTGGCTGTACAGCCCTAAATCTGGAATGCATTTCAGTATAAAAAATCCTCCTAAGAGTATTTCTAAGCATTTTACATATAGCTTTTCAATTATGTAGGAACTTTTATCAAATTTTTATTCATTTTTCTATTTCTCTTTTCCCCTCCCCATGTTATCAGCAACCTCTCAACACCAAAAGGGAATGAGAGTGGAAGGAATATACTAGTAAAATAGGAAGGAGCAGTGGCAGGCAAATGGGAACAGGAAAAACATAAAATATTAAAAGAAAAATATTATTAGGAAGACTGAATTACTCAAAATCTAAAGTTTACAGCTGAAATTTTAGTAGCATTTTAAAAAATCAAAAAAGGGAGTTTTCATGAATATATAGACTTTGAGAGTCAAAGAAAACTTCATATAAATCAAGAAAATTATAAAATTAAACATTTGAAAAATATACAGCAAAAATGAATAGTTCCTAAAAGTGAAAATAACAATACCCAAGAAATTCAAGTGGCCTATAACTACTTATAAGACAATACAAAAAAAATCAATGAGATATACTTTCATACCCATGTGATTAGCAAAAAATTTCAAAGTGACAATACCAAGTGATTAAGGATACAGAATAACAAAAGCATTCTAACAGTTCTGGTGGTCTGTAAGTGTCCAATCATTTGGAAGGTAAGTATCATCTGGAAATGGAAAACAACTGACTATAACTTGGAAGACAAGCATATCCTAAAACAAGAATGCCACCTTCTAGAAAAACTCTATTTTTATAAAAAGTAATATAAAAGTATGTAGATGTCATTGGTGGTAAAGCATGTGCTGAACATTCACAAGGCCCTGGATTCAATTCCTGGCATCCCCCACCAAAAAAGTCTACAAGCATTACTTTTGTAGAAAAAGGCTACAAGTCCAATAAAGAAATCAATAAACTGTGGTCTGTTCATATACACTGGTGAAATGAATAAATAAATCTCTTTTAAGATTTAGCATGGATGGATCCCAAATCAGTATTTGGATAATAACATATAAATAAAATAATATAAATTATGAATGTACAACTTGACCAATTTTTTCAAGCTAAACGTACTAAGTAACCCAATTTATGCACTAAAAAAAAAGAAAAAACTACTTCAGCCATTGTAGGGTACGTGTATACTGTGTATGTAGTAGTAGTATCTCAGCAGAGTTTCAATTTCCCTCTATGTGAAAGTTGATCACCTTTCTGTACACTTACTGCACATGTCCCTATCAATGTGCTCTTTTGTGTTAAGGACCTTTTAGTCTTTTCTATTTTGTTTCCAGTTGCCCATATTTTTCTTATTCATTTGGGGGATTCTTAACATATTCCAGGTATCACTTACGTGCATATAGGTACTGCAAACGTCTTCCCCCACCCTGTGATCTCTTTCATTATTTTAGTGCTATCTTTTGATAAAGAGAACTTACTTTTTTCCTTTCAAAATTAATACTTTTTGTGTCTTCAAAGATCACAAGGATGCCCTTTTATATTTGAAAGCATTAATATTTTACCAGTTATAATTAAATCTAAAACACACCTAGAAATAAGTTTGATGTATAGTAAGAGGATGAAGATTACATTTTTTTCTAAATGTATACCTAAATGACCCGGTACCATCTATTAAAAAGAACATCATTTTTTTGATGCACTGGAACATCTCATTTTGGGTGACTGTACATGGCAACTGTATTTCTTGAGTCGAAAACAATAGTAAACCAGGTGTGATGGCACATGCCTGTAATCCCAGCGCTTGGGAGGCTAAGGCAGGGATGACAGCAAGTTCAAGGCCAGTCTGGGCTACATGGTGAGTTCAACATAAGCCTAGACTACACAGCGAGACCCTGTCTCAAAAAAACAGCAAAAACAATAGCAGATGAAAAAAGAAAGATAAAATTGTATTATCAGAAGAGCATTCCTACACAGTTAAACAAAAACAATATTTAGTGGCATTTTCAATATGTGCAACATATACATGTAGTAAAAGTAAGAAAACATGTACCATACACCAAACTCTCAAGTGCTGCTTTTGGGAAGAGGGAGAAAAAGACACTGTGCAGAGTAACACATTTAAATGCAATGTTCTTTTCCATGTGCTAAACATGGAACAGTTTTAAACAGTCCAAACAACAAAAAATGAACTCAGGTAAACAAATAGAAATCAATTCAGTAAGAGATACAGTAATACAACTACTAGTCACAAATCTTAAGACATCTGGAGGAATCCTAAGAATTCCACTACTTGAAAAGTATACATGCTTTTACTCACCATTTGTTTATGTACATACAAAATACTAGGCCTGTTTAGGTTATGGGGATTTAAAGATGAATAATCAATAATAAAATATGTTCCCAATACTGAAAGAGCTCTAAAGGGAGGAACGATGATCCTAAAGGAGTCTGCTTCACAGATGTGTTTAAAGTTAAGTAAAAAACCCCAAAGAATAAAATAAATGAATGAATGACTGTACAGTACTAGTTATCAAGGTATTTAGTACGGTCACTTGACAGGAAAAGATTCATAAAAGCTGTTTTCTAAAAAATCTCAGGACATTTTAATACAGGAATATTCCAATTTAAGTGACTAAACTATGATAGTTTAAAAAAGAAAGTAGTCATTAAGCTATGGATGTAGCTCAGCAATAGCATGCTTGGTGTACCTGGGTTCAATTTCCAGGACCACAAGAAAAAAAATTTAGCCATTAATAACATTACTTTTAGATATAGATATATATATGCTAATTCACTTCTTCTGTAAACTAAAGAAACCAGATAGGCCCCATTTACAAATAATAAAAACTGATGTACAGAAGCACTTCAGCAGCTTTTTTGAAGGTACACAGATAAATGATGGAGAGAATTTAAGCCTCTCATTCTTAGAACTGAATAAAGCCTAATCATTATTGAAAACATAACCTACATTTTAAAAAAATCAAATGTTAAGCTATTAATATGAAAACTTTATTGAATGGAAAAACTTTATTAAAAATAACTATGTTTATGAAAAAAATCCTCAAATTGATTTCTGAATCAACCTAGTGATTTTAAGACACTAATGCATCTTATAGACACTACAGGTTCCCTGTTTTAATCCCTATTACTCTTTTTTTGTATTCCTGGGGAATCAAACTTAGCCTTACCCATGCTAAAGTTACCACTCGATCACTGAACCAGACGCTCCCCAGTCAGCCCAGTTATGCTTTTATCCAATGGAAAGAAGCAGTAATATACTTCTTTCCTTTTGCTTTCCCCTTCCAATTCTCAATAAGTACAGCTAGTGTATTTTGAGGCTTATACCATAAGCTTCATATATATTGCCTACAACAAGCAAAGGAAATACTATTGTAGTCTGCACTTTAGAAATAAGATTTTATGTTAGGAAACGTCTCTGTGTAGACTATACCCAAATAACTCCTACTATATAATTAAATTTACAACACTAAAATGGACAAGCTGATAAATTTTAAGAATTGGATATAATATGTATGATTCAGTAACACAGCAATTTTCCCATAATCATATTAGTGGCCTGTACTAGGGAATCAAACTTAGCCTTACCTCTGTAAGAGTGTACTTGCAAATGCTTCATGCTAATAGACTAATAAACGAAGAAAAACCATTGTTTATATTTACGAAGAATTTTTTGAGTTGGATAAAACTCGGGTTTTCTATATTGTCATTTTAAGTGACTGATTTTAACAATATAACCAGTCCAGATATCTTAAGTAATGTTGGAGCTGAAGAAAAGTAAATACAGCCCCAAATTAAAGTTAGAAATATTGGGGCTGGGGATATAGCTCAGTGGAATAAGCGCTTGCCTAGCAAGCGCAGGGTCCTGAGTTCGATCCCCAGTACTGCAAAAAAAAAAAAAAAAAGTTAGAAATATTGCCCTTTTTTCCTGTTTTAAAGCACTTACTATCCTTTCCTTGAGTCTTTCTTATAATCAATTAATCAATCAAACTGGTTGGTAATACTTAATCATTAGGCATGTGAAACTCTTCTGTATTTATGAAAGCACTATTTTCTCTCTGTTCAACTGTTTGTAAATTTGCTAAACTGAAGCAAATCTCATCTTCAATTTTAATTATTTAGTTATTTGTGAAGCAACCAGCATAAGCATGACACTATTTCAGGATTTAATAAAGATATAACCAGTCAAATAAGACTGGAGATATTTGAGCTTGCTCACTCATAAAAGAAAAACTATCATAAAATCTAAGATTCTCATACATTACTGATTTTTTTAAACCACAGAATGCAAATAAACAGAAGTGAGCAACCAGTAGTAGGTAAAAGAAATTTATTTTAAAGACATCTTTAAGTGAGAATCGAAACAGCTGTCTCCTGGCATAGAATCTAACTGGTTCCTACATGAGGATTACATCAGAGACCTGAGTAAGGGTTATTAATCTGTACCAAAATTTAAGCAAATTTCCCCTTTAACTTGCATGTTCTGGCCAACCAGTTCTACTACTAAAGTAATTAAAATCAGTCTTTCACAATGGTACTTCCTACTTAAATTTTTAGTCACCTATTTATATGGCTACTTATCCCACTATTCTGGGACAGGTAGGGATAAGAATCTGTTTCTTGTCCACCTCCCCACAATATTTGTCAAACAGAAGAAAAAAAGAGATCCCACTCCCACAATTTAAGCAAAGTACAAGAGAGGCAAAGCAAGTATGTTAATCAGAGCATAAGTACCTCTCAGCATCCCAGAAAGAAGAATCATGCTTCCTCTACCTCAAGTCAAGACTAGAGATATTTGAGCTTGCTCACTCATAAAAGGAAAACTATCATAAAATCTAAGATAACCAAATATGGAACAATTTCCATTATCTGTACAAGGTACATGTGATGGGTCAAGATATGTGTGATGCACCACAGAATCAGGTAGACCTGTGCCTAAGAACTTCAAGTGTTTTTCTTTCCATGTGTATACCTAGTTCATTTGTATGTATGGCCATTATATGTGCTTTGACCAAAAGGACAGAAAGACACAAGCTACAAAATCTGCCTAGAACATAGTCTAGGGAAATAAATATCCCAGATGCTAGTGCATGGCAATTATTTCATACAGTTCAGTGTATAATAATCAATTAAAATTTATACAGTGGACATATGTTCACCAAGGCTCATGAAGAATAGAACTTCACAAATCCTTGCTTTAGGAAAAGACACAAAGCATTTGAAAACGAGTGGGGATATATAGCTCAGTGGTAGAGTATTTCTCTACCGTGCAGGAGGCCTGAGTTCAATCTCTAGCAGCAGGGTGGGGGTTAAAGGGAGAATTTGATGCTATATTATTTGTTCTACTTTTTTATAATACACCAAATCATAACTTTTCTTCTTTATAGTTTACTACACTGACCTACTAAAAAATGAACTTGCAATATCAAAGAATTAAGTCACTATAAATATACAAATTTTGTTATGTGAGATCACTTTTTTTTAAAGAACGAGGATCATAAATCAAGCTACAACTTGGATTGTTTAGTAAAAGGTAACATTAGATGCTATAATTTCCCACCTTCAAGAACACATAAGTAAATAATTGTAACATATACAAAAGTGAAAGTACATATGAGGTACAAAGAAGTAATATCTGAGAGATACAGAGGAATGATTATTTTATATCTGATTACAGTTCAGATCCTAATTATTTGCAACTTTGTATTGGAATTGAAGAAAAACTCAATTATTTACTGGTGGAGCAGTTATCATAGGCATGTTACTACTTTAGGATTTAATAAGGTTCTAACAAGGCAAGTAAATAGCATAAGAGCAAGTTGAAGAATTAAAAGTTTATTGATAGAGTCTAAAATCTCATGCAGGTCAAAAACCATGCAAGAGTGAAGACCATGATAAAAAACACAGGAGACATAAAATCATAAAAAGCATAGAAATTAAACTTCAGAACTGCTGGAAAACAAAGAATAAAGAAGGAAAAAGACTGAAGACAAAGAAAGCTTTTATAAATGGGCAGGATTTTAACACAAAGGTAAGGAAAGAGCAATGAGGGGAAAGCAAACAAGAGTAAGCAATAGAAAGCATTCAAAACCTTAGCACAAATTAGAGAAAATGGAAGTGCTCGGGAATTTTTCTTCACCTAGTCACTTCACAGTCCTCACTTCACTAAAACATGAACTAAGCTATAATATTCTTTTTTGGGTCAAAAGTCTTTCTACACTTTGCAGATCATTGCCATTCCTTTGGAAACCAACCATACAGTAAGCTTGACTACACTGTATTACTGAATAATGGAAGACAAAAGCCACAGGGAAGCAAGGCGCCTCTGCCAGCTGTCAGCAACAAAACCCGTCAATCCTAAAGAAGTCATTTTTTGTTTTAAGCTAGTAAATTTCAGGATAGTTTGTTATACAGCAGTTGATGACTAAAGATGCTATTATATCCAGTTGAGCAGGACATGACAGCATACTCCTATGACCCCAGCACTCTGGGACCCAGAATTTGAGCCCCATCCAGGGAACTTCACATCTTAGGAAGACCCTGTCTCAAAAATTTTAAAAATAGGCTGGGATGTAGCTCAGTGCAAATGCCCTTGGTTCAATCCCCAGCACTGGGAAAAAAAGGAGAGGGCAGGGGAGGGGAGGAGGGGAGGGGAGGGGAGAGAAAGGCTTTGAGACATGCTCCAAGGATGGTGAGGTCTAGGTGTGTCTGTGTGGGCTATGGACGCGTGGCCTTGATGTCACTGTCTGATTCCTCACCTCTCCTGTTCTAACATTCTTTCCTTGTTCTGCTTCCTCCATGGACTAAGTAACTGCCACCATTATGTCTGCCTTGGAGCCAGTCAATCATGCACTGTAACTGTGAACAAATTATATCTTTCCTTCTTTAAATGCAGGTGTTGCACACTGTGTCCAGTAATGGGAAATGTAACTTCAGTATTCAGAACTATTTTCCATACTTTTGAACATTGTCCCTCGGCTTTCACACTTAAGTATTCTCCATTTTCTTCTTCCTCTCTAGCTGCTCCTCTGTTATTTACTTCTCACTCCCAACCCAGTCTCAACCTCCAATAATCAGCCACTAAATGCTGCAGATGCACAAGGCGCAGTCTTAATACGTTAAGTATAAACACACAGCTTGACCAATTTATACTCTCAACTGCAAACCACCTACCCATGGTTTCAATTATTACCTATCTTCAAATAATATTCTTTAAACTTGCAAATACCCAGTTTGTGTCTCACTTCTAAGCACAAAAATCATTCTTCCGTCTACCTACTACTCAGTCTTGAATGGTTCACTAAACATACTCAAAACTGAACTCATGATTTTCCTTCACTGAAGGACTAAATGTAGAGGACTAAAATGGTCCTCTAACATTCTCTAGGCTCAGGAATAAGAATCATCATCTACCCAAGTTTTACAGAAACCACCTTCCTGATGCTTAAACCCAAAAGGCAGTTTGTCATCAAACTTTATTGATTTAATCTCCTAAGTATTCCCCTGAAATTGCTTTTTTCTATCTCCTCTCCCAGCAACAATCTCCTTGTTCAAACTAATTGTCTAATGTGAAAGTGCCTACCTGATACTCCTATACACACAGTCTCTCCTTTACCCTCTGCCTCTTAATGAAAACCTCCATCAATGGTTTCCTATCTCTTCTTTTTCTTCCTTTCTTCCTTTTTTTTTTTTTGGTACCAGGAATCGAACTCAGGACCATGTGCTTGCCAGGCAGGTGCTGTGCTGCTGAGCTATATCCCTGGTCCTTCCTATTTCTTCTACACTAATAATTATATCACATGGCCTCAAAACCCTTTGCACAAGCCTAAACTTCTTTATCATTTTGTACTATGATCCCTTTTACTTTCCAAGGTACATCACCCTCATTTTAATTCCTCATTCTCAAAACATACTGCCTTCAGAAATAAAGCCTTGGTACAGCTCAACCCTCTGTACGATCATCCTTCCACTTTCTGTGCAGTAAAGGCTACTCTCTTCAGATTTTAATCTTCCATCACCTCACTGATGATTGATAGGTACACTTGCATGTTAAAGACACACAGAAAAGTATTTGTGGAAGAAATGCTCCGTCTACTATGTGTTTTAAAACAATCAAAAGCTATGCACAGGGGTGGAGGACAGGTAGAGCAAACAAAACATGAAAAGTTACTGAAGCTAGACAAAGGTCCCTTAGGCTTACCTGTTTATTTTCCCAAGTGTAGGTGGGAAGGTTTCTATAGTAAAAAAGTTTTGTAAAAGATAGGTAGGAATAACCACAAGAACTGAAGCTGGAAGGGACACAAGCCCCTTTCATTATCACCCTCCCATAAACCTAGTTATTACCCAAAGGTTCGTGTTACTTTAAAATATTTTACAACACTTAAATACAGTACAAAAGTTTCACTACCATGAAGTATTAGCAAAGTAAATAATCTCACTTGGAGAAATAACTAATGCATCTAAATATGCACTGACCAGATATAACACTATTAAAACATATATTAAACCTACTCTCTGCCTAAGAACTGGCAAATTTCTCCTGTCAATAAGTTTCAGACCTAGCGTGGTTTCAGGAAGATGGCAGAGAACAGGTATAGTGGTACCTCAGTTCATGAACACGTTTGTTTGCAAACAATTGGGTTCACAAATAGAAGTATCTAGCAAAACTTTGTCTGCAAACTCTGCATCAGGTCACAAATATGACTACAGCCATCTTTCCTACACAGACACGAATGTGGCCATCTTCTCTGAAATCAGAGAATAAATTTATGAACCAAGGTACCACTGTATTTCAAAGAATCAAAAGAATACATAAGTATCAATGGGAAGATAATGAGATGCAAGGAGAGCTTATCAAAAAGAGATTGATATAACTGTTCATGAACCTTGTTAATGAAGGTTCTGGAAAAAACAAATTTAAACTTATATTCTCTCTACTTTGCCCTATGTCTATTACACATCTGGAGCTGCATCTAATATTTACACTGTGCAATGTTGTATATTAAGAAACATTTCTACTTGATTTTACCATAAAGAATGCCAGACTGTTGGTTCCTAAGTTCCTATGATTGTTTGCCTATAGCATCACTTTTGTGTACCAGTTTTCTCACTCACAAAAAATATTAACAAGGTTGTTATGTGTATTTATAAAACATGAACAATATAAGTTCAAAAATTAATGTAAATCAACGTATTAACAGGATTTTTAAAAATCACGTCATTTCAACATATACATAAACAACTTTTGGCAAAACACCCATTCATGATGAAAACAAAAGACTATTTCTCACACAACTGAGAAGGAAGCGAAATTTCAATCTGATAAAAATAAATTTATGAGAACTAGAGTTACTATTATACTTCCACAGTGAAAAGGCTGAATGCTTCATTCCCCACCTAAGCCCCTAAGATCAGGAACAAGACAGAGATGTGCACTCTCACCATTTCCTCAAGTACACTAAGGCAGGAAAAACAGGGAAAGGCAGACAGATACTGAAAAGAAGGAAGAAAAACCTCTATATTCAGGTATTATTCTAAATATAAAAAATACAAAGAATATAGAAAAAGCTAGGAATTATAAGTATATATTTAGGAAGCTCACAGGATACATGGTCAAAGTACAAAAACAAAACAAAACAAAAATCCCTATATATGTCTATATACTAACAATTATCAGAAATTGAGGGGCTGGGGATACAGCTCAGTGGCATAAGCGCCTGCCTGGCAAACACTAGGTCCTGAGTTCAATCCCCGGTACCGCAGAAAAAAAAAAAAAAAGGAAACTGAATGTACAAAGTTCAACTTACAACATATGTACAAAACTCATGCACTGAAAACTATATATATTGTTGAGAAAATTAAAGACAAAATCTGAGAGATGCAATGCTCAGAGATCAGAGTAATAAATAAAAAATGTCAAATTTCTCTCAAATTACTTTAATAGCTCCAGTCAAAGCTCCAAAGACTTTCTTGTAAGTAGCGTGACAGAAAATAAATAAGTGAAATTCCTTGTGTACTATCTCAGTGAATCTTAACAGTCATATTATTATTGTCATGCACATTTTAAAGATTAAGACACAGAAACTGAAAATACAAGAGAATAAGGTTATATGTCTTATTAGTTGCAGAGCCAGGAATCAAACTCAGATCATTATAATATAAACATCTTCTTTAACACACCTTAAAATTTGAATGCAATGAATATGAATTTATTAAAACATTATTTTAGGAAAAAGAGTATTTGCTAGTTCTGTCCACTGACAAGACCCCAAAACACTGACCAACTTGACAGTAATGATCACCCCTTAAAGACCAGGCTACAGTCTCCATAAACCATTTGCTAATCCACAGAACCTCAGTTGCGGCAAAATGATAAGCTTAGAACAAGCTGTCAGAAACCAAAGAAGCCTTCAAGCTTTTACATATAATACCTTTAATTTCAAAAGCTGACAACTGTCCCTCCAAATCTAATTCCTTCTCCTCCTTCCTGCTACTACTCAAAACCCCCAAATTTTAGCTGGGTTCATAGCAATTACTTCCCACTCTGCCTTGCAGTTAAGCATAACTAAGTTGTAGCTAACACACTGGGATAGAACTGTCATGTGTAAGTTTTAGGTCATGAATTGAGAAGTTGCTTGCTTTCCGCAGTCTTTACTCCTCCCTAGAGACTGAAATTCAGTTAAAGGAAGTATTATACAAGTAGCATCAATATGCACCCTGAGACCATACTCCTAAGTGAAATAAATCGGACACACATTTAAATATCACGCTATTTTTCTGGTGTGAGAAACCAAAAGGGTACGTAAGGACCAAAATGTATAATAGTTATTGGGAAACAGGAAGAATATATTCAAGTAAGGGGAACAAGGAAGGGTGTGGGGAAAGGAAGGGGAAAAAAAGAACAGAAGGAAAAAATGTAAAATAACACTTCTGTTAATAAGGGGAAATGGGGTTGAAGGGAGGAGAAGGAATTGGGGAAAAAAGCAGAACCAAAATATATTATGTACAGGTACAAATTCCCTATGATGAATGTGATCATTATGTGTATCTTAAATATACTAGGAAAATTAATTTTTTTTAAAAAAGTATCATCAACAGATAAGCATGGTGGTACATGTCTGTAATCCCAGCACTCTGGTAGGCTGAGGAAGAAGATCCCAAATTTGAGCCCAGTCTATGCAATTTCGAGACCTTATCTCAAATGGTGGGGCAGGGTGACTGGAGAGGTAGCTCAGTGTGAAGGCCCGTTTCAATGCCCCCTACTGCAGGATAACAAACCAACAAACCACAACAAAAAAGCATTAAGCATTCAGCTGAAAGCAGGCAGAGCAACAAAGGAGAAAGAACCTGAGATCTCAGACAATAGCTAGGAGTAGAACTACCTTATTTTCCTGACTACTAACCAATTCTGCCTTTGAAATACAGGAAAGACTTTCTGCCTTGTAAAGCCACTATTATTTTCATTCTAATTAGAGGAGCTGGACTAATATTCTTTAAAAAAAAAAAAAAAAAAAAAAGACAAAAAAAACTCTACCTTGCCAGAAGCTTTTCAAAATCTTTGAAGATTCAATTAGATGCCTGTCAATTTGTTTTCCTTTGTTGCAGAAAATATGCATTTAAAAGGCACCTGGGCACATGCAAGGGGCAGGAATGCACACATTCTAATCAAAATAATGCTAAATGCTTTGTGATTTAATAAGCAGAAAGCTAAAATCTCCAACCTCAAGTCCTACTCTCCATCTCAATTACTCAGATTTGCTTGGATAATGTAAATAACAGCAAAGCTTCAAATAAAATGTTAATGTTTTCAGTGAAATGGAGTACTTCTAAGATCTTGTTCTCTCAAGTATAGCACACCCTTAAGTCCTATTCATCACAGTATAAAGATGTTACTGATTCATTTCATTTTCCTCCTTCTCAATAAACACAGGAATGGGTCTAAGACTTAAAACGTCCACTTCCTTACAACATTCCCAATTCCCAGTACTTTTTTCTAATTATTTCCAAAACAAACAGTTCTAAATTCTCTGACATCCAAAGAGAAATGATCTGGTCAAGAAGAGGTGCATGAAAGAGAGCTGCCTACCCTACAACTTACTGCACTATTATAGCATTTTCTACTCTTCCAAGTATGAGTCTTGTTTAAAAAAGAGGGAAAGGTTTGCAAGCTGGGGATACACCTCAGTAGCACAGCACTGGCCAAGCAAGCATGAGGCCCTGGGTTCAATCCCCAGACCCCAACAAAAGAGGAGGACATGTACTAAATGCCACAGATTTACTTTATATGATGTATTTGGGGCTATGAATCAGCTCAGAGGTACAGCAGCTGTCTAGTGTATATGAGGCTCTGGATTTCATCCCCACATACCATCACTACCACTACAGAAAGATTAATTTTGTTATGTGCATTTCCTTTTAAATAGAAGATATGCAAACTTCAGCAAAAGTCAAGCACTTTACCGATGCAGTTAAAGAATACTCCTAGAAAGAACAACAAAATAGAAGTATGAGAAAACAGATCTTAAAGAATAGTAATAAGGGATCAGTTCAGAAAGCTGATGCCCAAAAAAAGGAACACATTCATAGTAAGAGGGAAATATCAAAGAAATAATACAATGGGAGCAAAATGGTTAAGATATGATCTACAACAATTCCCTAAGATGACTAATTATTATATAACTCAAACACACGCACACCCAAAATTTTTTTGTGACTTAAAATATTACGGGTTTCCAAACTGAAACAGCTTCAAAAAAGCCAGTAGGAGCCTTGCTCAATAAATGAATAGGTAAACCAAAGAACATCAGCTCTTATCCTTGGTAAAAAAAAAAAATTCTAAAAACTTCAAGAAAGAAAAAAATAATCTACAGATCACTAACAGAAATAACAATGATATGAGATCTTTATGTCATTGTAGGAGGTGATGGGGATTGAACCAGGAGTCTGCGTGTTTGGCAATCACACTATCCCTGAACTATACCCTAAGCTGATACTGGACTTTCAAATAGCAAGACTTGAAGTTATAAGTTAATGGAACAATGGCTTCCATATTCTTGAAGGAAAACTATTTCCAAGGAGAAATTCAAACCATCAAGAACCAAATACACCAATCAATCATAAGGATAAAACAAGTATCAATAGCCTAAATATATGGCATCAAAAGGAAGGCATAAAAAGAGAAATATAAGGAAATCTCATGATTATCTATATAAAAAAAAAAAGGTCTAGGAAAACTCTTCATCTATGGGCCTAGAGGAAGAATCCTCCAGACTTGAACAGGCCATGCAGTAGTTAGAGGACTCCAGGAGAAATGGAAGGGAGGCAGTACAAAAACTGCCACATGTATTTGAGGCATATAGAGAGGCATTTTATTATTCTGGAGAAAACCTTTTGCATGTATCAATGATTAAGTACTTAGTTTTCCTAGGCAAAATAAAGTGAAATGAAAAACATTATATACTGCCGACATGGTGGCACACACCCATAATCCCAGCCCTTGATGGGCTAAAGTAGCAGGATTATGAATTTGAGGCCAGCCTGGGCTGCATAGTGAGACCCTGTCTCAAGCAAAGCAAAGCAAAACAAAGCAACACAACAAAACAATATACAGAATCAAATTATACACATCTACAAGAGAAGTGTAAAAAAAGGCAATTCCTCATATTCTGCAGTAGAAAATCAGTAATACCTGCAAAAGAGAATGTAAGAAATATATACATATGATTTCTGGAATCAGGAATTTAGAGACAGCTGCAACCATTTTGAAGGGTTAAGCATGATAAGTAGATAAGATCATGCTATGCACACATCCCACCAGTGAGGTATTCCCTAAACCCCTCAGTGTATTCTTAACAGTGTCCTTTTTAATCTTCAAAAATGTCAGCTTTAGTCCAATATAGTAGTGCATACCTGCTCTCTCTCAGCTACTTGAAAAGCTTTGGCAGGAGGATTGTCAAGTTCAAGGTAGCATGAACACTTTCGCAAGACTGTCTCAAAATAAAAACTAAAAAAGGGCCAGAGATGTACATTTACAGCACACCAAATTCAATACTGAAAAAGAAAAAGATGCATTTCGATGATCCAATCATACGATTACCTTATCTACTTATAATCCTGGTAGTATAATAAATTTTTAACATTATTTGCACAACTGACTTGGGCTTTACAAAATTTAGCCACCTGTAATGATGCATGACTATAGTCCCAGAATTTGGGAGGCTGAGGTAGGAAGATGGCCTTGAGTTTGAGACCAGCCTGGGCTACACAGTGAGTTCAAGATCAGGCTAAACTATATAGCATGACCTTGTCTCCAAAAACCCCCAAAATAAATGAATAATTAATTAAAAGGAAATGTATTCAAAAGGTATTAGAGAGGGGCTGGGGATATAGCTCAGTGGAATAAGCACCTGCCTAGCAAGCGCAGGGTCCTGAGTTCGATCCCCAGTACCGCAAAAGGTATTAGAGATACACACTAGGGAAGAATTAAGTGACAGTTGTAATGTCTGGGTCCCAGGAAGTCAAGAATGATGGCTATGGCAACTAGACAAGTATCATTCCCACACAGGAATGATAACGAGCTCAGGTTTGGGCATGTCAAGTTTGAGGCATCTACAAACACCCAAGTAAAAGTATCCAGCAGTTGAAGTATCCAGTACATAGTTAGCTGGGTGGGACAGAAATTGAAGAAAAATGCAGTAGATTTTGCGAGTTATCAGCCATTGAAAACAAATGAAGCCATGGGAGTCTAGGACAGGATTCAAAAGCTTAAAAAAGATATAGCCAAAGGCAAAAAGCCTGAAAAAATCTGACACTTAAAATGGTTTTTAACCTTAAATATTTTTCACAGTATTGAAATACATGTAACATTTTTGGCTTCAAATTACTCTAATGACAGTCCCCATTTAGACATTCCAGAAGATGTCATTCATTTATTTCCCATTCCACAAATATTTATAAAAGGACTATCTATATCCAGGAATTCGAAGTGGTACTCAAAGCAGATCTTGTTCTGCAGGTGCTCAAAAGTACAGTAAGATAAACAGGTAACAGAATTTACATAAGAACCGTAGTAAGAGTGATAAAAACAGTCACAGAAGTACAGAGAATAGAAAACAAAATGCCTGAAGGTACACATTGGATAAACAGGTGTGGAGGAAGAGAAGGATTCAAACAAGTCCAGAATTAGGGACAGGTGCTGGTGAACAAAGGGATATCCTTTATGGGGATGCAGTGTTTGTAAAGCACCCAGAAGCCATATAAAGCTAAAAAATTTCAGAAAAGGCTGGAATTAAATCATAAAAGACATTTTATGTCTTGTTAGGGAGAGCAGATACCCCAAGGTATGGAAAGAGGAAGAATGCCTAAATAGCATCAGTTTCAATTAGAAAAACAAGTCTTGTGAATCTGTTTGTAGATGGAAACTCATGCACATTGGGTGAGTGAAGCAATGAGAATGTGTGCAACTGCCTATTGCATATGTCAATAAAAAGATGAGAAAATCTGTAATTAAAGCAATAATATTTAGGGACAGGCAAACAAAGTAAAGTCAAGAACCGGGATAAAGCTGAGGATATAGCTCAGTGGCATAAGCACCTGCCTGGAAAGCTCAAGGTCCTGAGTTCAATTCCTAGTACAAAAAAAAAAAAAAAAAAAAAAAAAAAAAAAAAAAAAAAAAAAAAAAAAAAAAAAAAAAAAAAAAAAAAAAAAAAAATAGAAGAAAAAGATGAAAAAATTTTTAGAAAAAAAAAAAAAAAAAAAAAAAAAAAAAAAAAAAAAAAAAAAAAAAAAAAAAAAAAGGAATGGAGATAAAAATGGAAAGCTGGAAGAATGCAAACAAATAAGTCAAAAGAAGCTTGAAGAGAAAGTGTTCAACAGTGCTAGCAAAAAATGTAACAAATGAGACAATTAACAAAAAAACAATTTGGATTTAGAAGATGAGGATGTTATTGTTGACTTTATTAAGAAAGATAGAATGAGAAGCCAAACTGTAACAGAGTAAAAAATAAAAAGAAACCAGGGAAGCTAAGTCATTATCAAAAGTGAGTCCCAAATTTACTGCAAAAGGAAATAAGGAGTAGTCACTAATGAGGGCAAGAGGATAAATGGCAGGCCTTTTTTATCCATTTCATGTATTTAGAGTGGACCACATATATATGAAGGTCAAGTTAAGCAACCATCATCACCACTCTAACTTCAGATCATTTCTGTCAGCTGAAAAAGAATGCTCCTACTCATGAGCAGCCTCCCCTTCCCGAGTCACTAGCCACTAGCCACTTGCCTATTCTGGACATTTCATCGAAATGGAACCCTGAGTAAGCAGCTTTTGTGTTTCACCTATTCCAGTGACATATGTATCCATGGTGCAGCAAGTCTCAGAAGTTTATTCCTTTTTTGCTGAATAATATTCCATTGTGTGAATATATATTTTACTGCATTTACCTACTCACCTGTTGATGTACACTGGGGTTTGTTTCTACCTTTTGGCTGTTAAGGCTGCTGTGCCATTCATTTACCGGTTTTTGTGAAAATGTTTTCATATTTTGAGTATACAGCCAAGATTGGTGTTAGTAGCCCCTAAGAGTCCTCTAATGTCTAGCTTTTTGAGAAAATGCTATACTAGTCTCCAAAGCAGCACCGTTTTTACATTCTCATCAGCAAAGAAATGTAAAGGGTTCCAGTTTCTCTACATTCTCACCAACATTTATTATTGTTTACCATTTTCATTACAGCCCTTATAGCTGGTATAGAGTGGTACCGCATTATACTTGTGATTTGAATTTCCCTAATGACTAGTGATAGTGAGCATCTTTTCATGGTGCTTACTGAACATTCATATATCTTTAGAAAAATCTCTAAACAAAGACTTTCACCATTTTTAATCGTATCTTTTTATTTTTGTTATAACAGTTCTTTACATATTCTGGACATTAGGTCCTTATTAAGTATAATGATTCACAAATATTTTTTCCCACTATTACTATATTTTCACACTCTTGATTGCATTCTTTGAACAATGAGTTTTTAATTGTGATAAAGTACAATTTACCCTTTTTTTCCTTCATGCTTCAACTGTCACCTGCTATGCCATAAAGATTTGCATTTGTTTTCTTGTAAGTTCTACTAGAATTTTAGATCTTGTATCAGGTCTTTGGCCCATTTTGACTTAAGTTTTGTCTATGGTATCATACAGGAGATTCAACTTCATTCTCTAACATGTGAATAATATTCAGTTGTTTTAATACTATTTCTTGGAGAAGGTTATTCTTAGCCCTTTTTGAAAATCAAGTGATAAAAAATGTGTGGAGTTTATTTCTGGACTCTCAATTATATTCCACTGACCTATAGAACTATTCTTACGTAGTACAGCACTAGTTTTTGTCGGTTTTTTGTTTAAATCTCATATTAATATAAAAAGCAAAGGAAATCAAGAAAAAAGAAACCCATGGTCAAGTCCCAGCTCTGTCTCTTATTTTAGAAATCAGTTTTACTCATTCATTTTCCTCACTTCCACCAAATTGAGAATTGAGATGTGAAATTAACTTGTAAGCAATAAAAATGTATATAACTAAGCATTATACTCAATCTCGTATTTAATTCTGGCAGCCAGGAATAAAAGTAATCAACATAGTAAGAGGCCTTCACATTTTGCTTCCAAGAAACAATGCCTAGTAGCATATAGTAGACCCTGAATAAGTATTTACTGAAGTTAACCATTTCCCAATCGTTTTGTGTTATTTTTTATAACTGTTACTATTATGAGAAAATAATTCTTAATTTTAAAAGCATCATACTTCAATTCCTTCTTTAGCCAGCATTTTTCCTTGAAAAGGTATCAGGTAAATTTCCCTTAAGCTACGTTTAACTTTCGAAATACTATTACCCAGTATAAGCATAGAAGAAGAGTGCTTACAGTCTCCTCATATTTAACAAGGAAAAGAATGTAAAAAGTATTAAAGTCAAAGCAAATTCTACAAAATAACCTGATTGTTTAGTTGGTAGTCCCAACAGTTACACTGCAGAGCTGAACTGAAGTTACACCTCAAGTTATTTTTTTAAAAAAACAAATTATAAAAAAAAAATTGTAAAGTGAATCCTTCTAATTTTTAACAACTTTACTGAAGTATAATTGTATAAATTGTATCCATTTTAAGGGTCCAATTCAATGACGTTTATTAAATTTAGAAATCTGTACAATCATTATCAATGCACAGTTTCAGAACATTTTCAGCACCTATAAAAGATTCCTGTGCCCACCTGCAGTCAGTTTTCACTGTACCTCAAGGCAACCACTGGTTTACCTTAAGGATACTCTACATAAACAGAACCATACCATATGTAGATTTTTACATATAGTATGTTTCTGAGATACATCCATGCTGTAGCATGTAAGCAGTTCATTCCTTTTTATTGCTAAAGTATTTCAAGTTTCTCTACTTTACGCCTGATATAAATCAACCCAGAAACAATTGTACCCTCTTTTATGAGAAAGTAAAATTAGATGAGATGGCAAAAAAAAACTATTACCTGTATATTCTACACTACTGTCACTGTATCTAAAATGAAAACCTTATGCCTTTCTCCTCTATTAAAACCTCATCTAATCAATAGTTCCCAAAAACTGTAAGGCAGAGTCCATGCTCCTTAGCAGAGCATAAAGGATGGGCCATGCCAATCTGTTCAGTCTCCATTTTGTGCTTTATTTTTCTTCAACACTTTATCAATTATTGATACCGAGGTACATATGGTTTCCCCAAACTCTCTTCTAGCACCTTTATCTCTTTGTAACCACCTTTCTCAAAAATTTAAATCTTCCAAGGTCTAACCTAAGACATCTCCCAGAACCAGATCATAGGATCACTTTATCAACTGTACCATTCGATCTCAAGTGTACCTTATACTAAGGCCTTAACTTTACCTATCTCTCTTATTACAGACCTAGCAACAAATCTTGTGTCTGAATTTCACAGCTGTTCAATAACTACTTCAAATTAAACTGAGTACATTCTGAGACTTTTAGTGTTTGTTTTCCTGCCCACTTCACTAAGCAAGATCAATTACATAAAGTCCACTCTAAACATGTGGAAAGGACCTCACTGACGTAGTACAACACAACTCCAAGGTCTAAGGTAGTAGTAAAAAAAATAGGGATAGTGCATGGTTCAACACACTATGGTCCACTGGCCAAATTCAGCCCATAGTCTACTTTTGGAAATAAAATTTTATTGTAGCACTAAAGGCATAGCTGTAAGTGCTTGCCTACTTATGCATGAGGCTCTGAGTTCTATTTCTAGCACCATCAAAAAATAAAAATATGTAAATTTTTAAAATTAAACAGTTTTAATTTTTTAAAAATTGAACAGTCACATTCATTCGTTTACCACATTGTCTATGGCAGCTTCAGTACTAAAACAGCAGAGTTGAGTAGCTCTACTAAAGACCTTGTGGGATAAAAAGCCTAAAATGTTCACAACTGGGCCCCTTAAAGAAAAAATCTGTAAACCTATGGTATATATCATATTCACTGTGTAAATCAGGCTTGGTGGCATATGCCTGTAATTCCAGTACTCGGGAGGCTGAGGCAGGAGGGCTATCAAGTTTGAAACCAGCCTAGGCTACATAGTGAGTGTAAGGCCAGGCTGAACTACATAGAGAGAACCTAGTCTCAAAAAAAACATAAAATAAAAACAATCCATGTTGGGCAGAAAATTTTAGAACTTCTTTTACATGAATTTTTTCACTTTGTCTTTTCTATTTCTGTACATTTTCTAAAATAATGACATGAACAAAGCAGAGATAGATATGTGACTTTTAAATTTTAAAATGTGCATATACTGCAGATGGCACATGCTCTGTATTATTTTTTGCTAATATAGGTGGCTCAAAAAAAACCAAAGAAAATTAAAAAATAGTCTGAGGGTAAGATAGGACTTTACTTAAAATTTAGCAATCCAGGTTATTATATGAGCAATCAGATTCTAAAGTGCTTCAAGTCATAGAGAAGACACCTAGAATTAAATTTTTTCCAAACTGAAATGCTCAAAACCCCTCAAGTAATTTTTTTAAAGCATTGCAATGAAGCAGGTAGAGTATTCTGCAAGTTAAATGCAAAAAACCATGAACTACAAAAATCCAAATGGCTTCAAAGGTAGGTTTTTAAAAAGTTTATGATAACAGAGAAGTCAAACGCAACTTGTCCTTCCAACACCTGAAGCTCAACTACCTGATAATTAGTATTAACTCATTAGCTAAAATTTTTAAATTTGATTAAACTTGATAACTAACGTGTTCTTTTGCTACAACAGCAAAGCTACATCTGTTTAAGACAATAAATACTAGGATAAGGCTCTGAAGAGCCTGGGAAATACCAAATTCCTCCTTATAGATACTACGCCTAGAAAGGTAGTTTTTAACAACTCAAAGTTGGGGTCTGATGTCATCAACAAATTTATAAGCTTGAAGTTAATTTACCAATAGAACCTGGATTTATCAGGTTAGGGTTGTCATACTATGTTGAATCAGATTCTCCAACAAATAATCACAGCCCCCAGAGAGAACTACACTCTACTCTGCTCACCTTTAAGGCTTTTTCTGAGACCTTCCGAGAGGACTAGCATCAGACATTTGAGGAAGGCTAGCCATTAGACAAGGCTTTTCCCCACGATCTGACTGCTTGAAGTGACATCCAGGATCAGGTCGATCCTGTATCCAGGAATCATGACCCTCCCTGAGGCACCAGTCATCATGAGACAGTCAGTGCACTTTGGCACTTCTTGAAAAGCACTGGGCTGCTCCTTTAGCTGAAAGGAAAAAAAACATCAAAACCACAACAAACAAAACAAAGGGGGAAAAAATCAGTAATTCAATCTGAAAAGACAGAGCGTGGGGAAAAAAATACACCAAACAGCCTTGTCTACACCAAAATGTAGCCTTGCATTAATGTAAAGATCGTAGTTGTAATATTGTGCCAATCACTGCAAGGAGATTTTCTAAAATAAAGACTTAAAAAACTTAAAATTTCCTGTATTGCATGTACAGAAAATTCAAACTGGAAATTAAATAACTATGGAAATATAGCTAAATCAGTATAATCAAGGTATTTATAAACAACTAGCAGCCTACTGATTGAGTGTGTACCCTGTTAGTAGTACTTAACGTTTTCATTTTCTCAAACTATAATCTGATTCAAAGACATAAAATATCCAAACAGGCTGTGTTTAACCAATACCTATCAATGTGGTTAAAGCCAATCTACTAGTATTTTTAAATAATTAGGCAAACATCCTCTTTAACTGACTTCACTTATATCAAGTCAAGTGTACTTCCCACTGCACAACCATGTTCAAGTACTCTGTTGAATGTCAATGTTTACTTGAAATAAGCCATTTTAAATGTTAATATCATTACATCTTTAAGAAATAAAAAAACTTAAAAGCTAATAAATAAATAATTTAAGGTTTACTTGATGTCCTTCAAAATAGAAATTCTAACTATAACAATCCAGAGATAAAACTCAGCTCATTTCTATGTTCAAACACAAAATACTTCTAAAAGAAAACATTAAAGGCCAAGAAAAAAGTCTCTGAGGTAATTGTTTGAAAAGGTGACTCACAGCTCTTTTAAAACATGCTTATACTAAAATATAATGATATTTTGTCTACCAATTATTTTACTATCCTTTCTTCTACTTTATCCTATATTCACAATATCTCAGTTGATACCAGTAATCCACAGGTACTCAAGTAGAAAACTGAAAATATTAGACAAAAATATTTTTACTTGTTTGAGAATACGATTGAAAGGTATGGCCCTCTCTCCCCAGAAAAATGTGCATGTACACAGGTAAGAGTGTAGACACGGTTTCAAACAGTTCACAGAACCCTCTGAAACCCAGGTTTAGAACTCTTATGAAATACCATGGTTCAATTCCTCACTCTTCCCTTAAAACCTAGCTCTTTTACAGTTTTCACAGAGCCTGTTTATTTGTCACTAGATTTGTCAATGTAGTAAATTGCTTATTTACTGTATTTGCCTATCCTCATGATGATGTTTTCTAGAGATAAGAGCCCTGTGTAATCCCATCTTTAGGTCCCAGTATCTAGAAAACAAATGCAGAACTAAAAACATATATACACATGATGCTGTCACTATTTTTGTCCACTGACAAAGTTACTATCTATCACAGGGAAAACTTAATGAATTAACCTAAAATATACTTTAAGAACTCAAAATCTGAAGAATCCACTCTGGACGGATATTTTAGCAGTGACTTTCTAGAAAAGTTAAGTATAATATATACCAGTTCTTTTAAATTGCCCTCAGAGGGTCACAGATTTTTTTTTTAAGGATACTAGTTAATGGAAATCCAAGCCAAGCAGGAAAATACCTTTTTGTAAGCATACCATAATATTAATGTAACCCACTGTATAAAAACTCCTAAGCCAGGAATAGCTAACATAGGACAAATAATATAAATTAATTATTCTCTGCTTCTCAACCCATCTCATACTTGAGATTTAAGAGTAATTCTCAATACAGCACAGTTAAAGCAGTAACTTATGATTAACTGCAGTTGGAGTGAAAGCTAGTACTCTGGGACTATTCAATAACCTATTCTAAACCATATCAAACAGATTAGAATGCATACTATTATTAAATGTATCCATAGAACCAAACCTATAACCTTTGTAGATTTTCAAGTTTAACATTTTTAGAAGTCACAAATTAACTACTTATATATTAAATTAATTTTATGTTCATTTTGTAGATTAAAAACATTTCTGGAAGCCAGGTGAAAAGGCTCAAGCAAGAGGACCCTGAATTTCAATTCCATCTCAGCCACTTACCAACTTAGTGAGATCCTGTCTCAAAATAAAAAATAAAGACGAGGGCTGAGGACAGTGTGAAGGTCTTCGGTTCGATCCCAAGTACCAAAAAAAAAATTTTTCCTACACTCTTTTGTTAGTTTTTCATTTTCACTTGCTCCTTGTGTAGACTTTTAAAAAATGTTTGAAGTCATATTACGCTCTAAAACAAAATTTTCCAATTGGGTCTAAAAATCAACTGGGATGCCTTACAAAATACCAATTACCAGTTTCCTGCCCAGATCAACTGAACAAGGTTTCCAAGAATTAAGGGTCACACACAGGTATTCTGTAATACGTACTACATAATTATGATGCAACCATCTGAAAGCTAACATTCTAAATATCATAGTAGTTCATTATATATACAAGAGCTAAAATTGGATGGTAATATAAACAAACATCTCTAAATTAAACATTCCTTACATAAACAGAGTCTTATTGCTCACTGATTCTAATAGGCTAATAAACATAAAGTAAAAGTGTTTCACTCTGATTTATCTTACCATAAAATTCAGGTAATAGATTAGTTATTATAGCCATACAGCTTCATTAGAGATCAAACTGATTTCATTTTAATTACTCTATTGTTGTTTATAAGCATTTGAAAAAATGGACAGAAAAAAATGTAAATGATCTTCACCAAATTCTTAATAAATGTTATTAGAAAGTTGAACTAATAGAAACTACTTGCAGTGAAGCACATGCTTAGAATACCTCAATCACAAATCAGAAAGATGCTGAATTTGACATTGTTACTAAGTCCCCAGTATTAGCAATGTGACCCTACAAGATAAACATAAAAACTTGGGTGTACACAAGACACTTGATACATTCTATCACTAGACACGTTCTACCACTAAGGAATCCCTCAAGATTTCTTACATATCTTTTTAAAAAAGAAAGTTCCACAAAATTCTAAGTATCCTAGGAACAAATACATCTATATCTATATACTCCTTACCACAAGTAAAATAGTTTTGATAGATTTTGGCACATATTTTCAGCTATTTTAGCAAATAAAAAAATTACAGGAGAAGCAAACTATGGTTTCTGATTTCAGGCACTAAATGAAAATTTCAAAAGTCTAGATTGTCTTTTAATCATTAAGAGTTAAATGTAGCCAGCGATGGTGGTGCAGGCCTGTAATTCCAGCTACTTGGGAAGTGGGGGCAGGAAATATCAAGTTTGAGGCCAGCCTGGAAAACTCAGTTAACAAGATACAATTTTCAAAATAAAATTTTAAAAAGGGGTTGAGAATGTAGATCAGTAATAGTGTGTTTACCTCCCACGTGAAGGCGCTCTGTTCAATCCCCAAAATGGGGGCAAAATGTTAAATGCAAGCCATAATTACAAGTCACTGATAGTTAAGGTAAAACCATTTACACTACCTAGAATGATCCAGAAATATTACAACCAATGCATATCTCAAACTGTGCCAACCTCAGAAAACTCCTAATTTAGAATATAACCCCCAATCTACAGCCATTTGTATACAGCTAAGATTACTCACACTTTTTTTTTCTTTTTGATAGAATATATGTCCTAACTAAACATCTGCCCAAGAAATTATAAAAGTACTTGTCCTAGTTAGCCATAAACCTGGGAAAGCTAGTAAAAAGCAAAACTTAATATCATAAAGCGAATGATTTATTATGAATGCAATATGCTCTCTAAAATGTTGGCCTCTACAGCAATCATAACATGATGAAGAGATTTAAGTCTCTTCAGCATACAGAAATTTTAATATTTGAAATACTACTATTAGCACTTTCAAGGAAGAGAAAGTAACTGCTACACTCTCCTGGCATGTCATTCATCACTAGGAAGGTGCTGGCAGGATTTTCTTCTAGGCTACTTTACTGAGCAATACAGTTAGTTCTGTGAGTAACAGAACAGTTATGCATTATAAAGCAGTACTCAGAGAATCTGTGCAGGAAATGAAAACCAGTGCTAAAGGTTTTGGCCACAGACATGTCTATCAATATCAAAAATAACAACTATAGGGGCAAGAAATCCAGGTCAGCCTGGGTAACCTAACTCAAAACAAAAAATAAGCAGTGCTACATTTATAGCTCAGAGTTAAACTGCTTGGCCAGCATGAGCAAAGCCCTAGGTCAATTCTCAGAACACTCTCCCATTATTTATTGTGAGAACGACCAGTTCATAGTGGATGAATATTTTGATCTTAATAAAAAATGATAACCTGAAAAAAAAAAAAAGAACACTCTCCCAAAAAAGAGAATCTAATATCATAGCTACCCTACTCCTCATATGTGTATTACAACTAGTTGTATCAATTTAGTTGCATTTTTAAGAGATCAAAAGTAACACATATAGTGTCAATACAATCAGTAAACACAAGTACTAGACAAAGTTATCCAAAAACACTGAAGTAGAAACAGTCTTGATACTTCAGACTTCGATGTGAAGCCCAAGAAGACAGTCATGAATTAATGCAAAATAATTACATACAGCTCAAGATTTTCCATCCTTAATACAAAGCTGTTTCTTTCCTAACTTCTAATACAAGTGATGAGCTGTCATACAGAAGAGGATATACCTATTATTTTTTTGATAAATAGTTATAAAAACTGGATCTTTTTGACCTGTACATACTCAGCCATGGCAAGATATAACACAGCATCAGGTTTTTCCATTAACTACAACTTTACACTGGGCTTCCTTACACATTTCACAGATAAAAGCAATGAGCCAATATACTGTATCCTATCATTCTTAAGATCCTTACATTTACTCAGGAAAAATGATATACTATAAAAAATTACACAGAATGACACATGCACAAGATAGGTAACAGCCTTCTCCACCTCTTCAGTGCCTCCATAAACTCAGTATCTCTCTTGTATCACTCATAAAACCGTTGAACACAAGCAATCTTCTGAACTTGAGGACCAGAAATCCACCCTGTCCAACTATGTTACCTTATTGCCTTGATATGCTCTGGTCATAATAGTCATTCATGGAACAATGAGTAAGAACAGAATACTTGCATTGCACTTGGATAAAAAGGTGAAATGAGATACACAAGAAACAAAATAAAGAGAAGATAAATTTCAAGATCATAGTAACAGGATCAAAGAGGCAATGGATACAAATTAGAAAAAAAGCACTAGTCTGGACAGCTTGTGATATCTTGGGAATTTAGATTAATTCTAGTCTAGGTTTTGGCAACAGTAAATGTTATAACTGAAGAAAATCACTTAGCCTCTCTGAATCTCAATTTTCTCATCTGTAAAATAAAAGGTAAGACTAAGTGAGCCCTATATATTTCCTCATATGCTATACGTTATATGAAAATCAGCAGGATCACCTACTGCTGAAAAACAGCAGTAAGGGAGAAAATATACCATGGTAGAAGATACAACTCATGAGCAAAAGAATGGGCAAATACATCAATAGTAATAGGTCATATCAACAACAGCCAGCCAACCAGGATATACACACATCTCTAATCTGAAAATTACTGGCATACTCACTCATCCAGTACTTTAAAAATCAAGTTTGCTGAAAGCAAAGATTAGGCAATTTCAAGATAAAAAGATATAAAAATGTTTACTATTCCTTAGTGGAAATTAAAACATAAATTATGTATCCACACACATATGCACACACATACGTATAGAAAGCATCTTTATGCCCTTCTACAAATGGGAAGCCTCCTTAAAATGAATTTATGTTCAGATTAGAATATTCTGTAATAGTTTAGCAAAAATTAAGCTTAAGTATGTACTTCTAGAAGTGTGTAATTTCTTTCTGTCCCCAAAAATGAATCTTCTTGAGGAATTAAGAACAAAACATAGGCCAGGCATGGTGGCACTCTGTCTACAATTCTAGCTGCTCAAACGGCTGAGCATGGAGAATCTCAAGTCAAGGCCAGCCTAAGCAACTCAGTAACACCCTGTCTCAAAATAAAAATTTAAAAAGGCTTAGGAATGTACAGTGCTTACCTAGTATGTCTGAGGCCCTTGGTTTAGTCCCTAGCACCGAGTGAAAATGAAGAAATGGGGGGGTGGAGGGAATGATAAATAGTCTAGGGCAGTGGTAGCGAACCTGTGGCACATGTGTCCCGATGGGTACCCATAACCCTCTGTATCACCACAAAACCCAAGTCAACCAGCACCCAAATATCAGATGACAGTTGTTTTTTCTAAACTAAATCTTCAAAATTCTGGTTTAATCGTAGTGTTGGCACTTTGTGATAAATAAGTGGCTTGGGGGTTGTGCTTTGGTCTCTAAAACCAGTCTGGGGGTACAGATCAGTAGTAGTGCACTTGCCTAGCATGCACAAGGCTCTAGGTCCCCCAGTATCTCAAAAAGAAACCAAGGCAAAACAAAACTACATGCCATAAAGTAGATCAAAAACACAAACCTAAATATCAAAAGAACTCAGGTCTACAAAACAATTTCAAAATCAAAATAAATGTCTTAACACAAACCTTCTCCATCAGAAAAGTAGCAACAGCAATCAATTTTGAACTTGACTACCATAGTCAACACAAATTCTAAACTTTGTATTTTTTTAAATATAAGCTCAGTTCTCAATATTATACCAAATATCATAGAAGATAATAAAGAAATAAAATGTAATATTTATGCTATCAAGAGGTAGTAGAACATTTCAGAAGTTAGGCCTGGAGATCATGGGGGTGTGTCCCTAAAGATGATACTGGGATGCAAATCTCTTCCTCTCTCTTTGCTTACTATCCACCATGAAGTGAGCAGCTTCATCATTATTGTGTTTCCATTGTGATGTACTACCTTGCTAGAGGCACAAATGCAACATGGTCTATCAACTATGGACTGAAAATCCTTGCAAATACTTTCTTCCTTAAAAGTTGACATATCTCCGACATTTTGCTATCACAACAATTTAGTAAAATATGGGCAGAAACTATCAGAATCCTGCTTTTATTTAAATCTAAAAATAATTCATTTTAACTAATAATTCATTTTAACACCCTCACATAAACTTACAAATACACATATAACTGGGGTAAAGAAGCTCAAAAACCTTTCAAAAAAGGAATTCCTATCCAAGAAAATATTGAGACCACTCCTAAAACAACAAAGGTAGATGAACCCTGAAAGACAAATGACTATAAACCACCAAAGAGAAAGCCTATCAGCAGTTCAATACTCACAGTTCATATACAAACAAAGGTTTCCCAACTCTATTTATATAGCACGCATGACATAAGCATAACTTACCTCATCCTGTACTCCACTGGTAGTGGTCAACTTGCTCCCATCAGTAATTGTAATAATTATTGCTGGCTCCAAGAAAAAAGGATTTCTTCCCTAAAGTCAAAAAACATATTGATCATATTAAGGTCCAGATTTGAGCTTAATTTTTTTTAGTAAATAAGTAAAAGGTCAATTCTTTTGACTTTTTGTGTGCAATCCTTTTCTTGTCAGTTTTATAATATACCTAGTTTGTTAATTTTTTAAAGGTTTTGGACACAAACTAAACAACAATTTACCCTAAAAAAGTAGGGATGGTAGAGAAAAATGGGTTTTTCCCTTGTATATATTTTGATAGTGTCTTAACTTTTACTGATTACATTTATGTAACTTTGAAGTATTTAATGTCTTAAGAGAAACACTAGTAGTTGAACTTTAGTAATTCTGACTTGAGTTGTTATACATTAGAATAAAAATTGTACAAGAACCTTTCTTGCAAGACCTCTCCTGTCTCTCATGAGCTATTCCTATTCCCCACTCACTTTCCTTCTCTTAACCTCTGCTGCTCCTTAGAATTCACTCAACTGCAGGGAACACAAACTCAGCATATCAGACATCTAGCATTACCCTGTATCATCTTGGCAGTCCTAGCAAGATATGAGGAAGGAGTTGCTTGAGATTAAGTGTCAGGCTCAATTTGGGCATGACTCTCCCAGCACTCAACCTGTTTGCCACTGTTTCAGCAAAGACCCAGGTCAGCACTGGAGCTGCCCTTGGCACACACAGGATGTCCTAAAAGAGCTAAAGTGGAACATAAAATCTTCCAAGTACCAGGATATCTAAAGACACACAAACATGTATACCTCATCCTGAGGACTTTGCCCACTGAGTCCCCAGACATTCAGAGAACTTTCAACATAGATGTTTGCTTGGATCTCCTCACCTGAAGGCCCTGATCATCTTTGTCCAAGTGCTATAAAAAGGCTGTTTTTCTCTACTTCACAGAGAGCCCTTTCACCCTCTATCTGCATGCATCCAGGCACAATAAATTCCATGCCATGTTGCCTTAAACTTTCTTAAAAAGAGAAAGTCAGCACGTAAATATACCCAAAAAATGTCTGAACAAATGAATAGGAATATGGATAAGAGGACTATAAGAACTAGCTTCAAGAAAGTACATCTACTCTGAGATCAACAAAATTTAACAATAGTCAAAGAGACAGTTAAAATTAGGTAATGTTACCTTTAAAGAAAAATGCTTAGAGTTAAAAAAAAAAAAAAGACCACAAAGACAATGGAATAAAATGATGTGTGGCTCTCAAATGTTCTCTGTATAAAGCAAAATTAACTTCAGCACCTTCCATTCAAATCTTGGACCATCCACCTCTGGAACTGTGACAAGCTCTAGCTGACATATTTTGTGAGAGATTATGACAAACATAAAGCTTGTCTCTTACATGGAAATGATTCTCGTTTGAGACATTAAGTACATTGAGTAGAACTCTTTAAAACAAAATTAAGATCAAAAGGTAGAAGTTTCAAGAGGGTAAAACTTGTATCTGAAACTGAAGGTTCACCCCAGTACAGTGATGCATCTGATAGTCCCAGGTACTCCAGAGACTGAGGGAAGACTGCTTGAATTGAAGAATTCAAGAATTCAAGGCCAGCCTGAGCATTGTAGAATCATATTAAAAATGTAAATTTGACAGAGAAGACTAAAGTTTTGCACTCTCTCTCTCCTGCCTTTTATATTACACTTATTCAGTGGCTGCATAATACCATCTTTCTGTCAACATTATTGTTTACCATGAAATTAATCCCTTGAATTATCACTTACCCATGAATTATATTCCACTATAAGATTTGTTTTACAAAAATGTAAAATTTTAATTATGATTTAATCACTACAATAGATTATTAGCTATCTGCTAATTCGCTAATTCAAGAACCACTATTTTATATTTTAATCTTAAGAATGTTCATGTAGTCACTCAACTTGAGGCCAATCCATTAGAATTTTCCTCAATATTCACTTTGGTCATAAAGTTTTAAGTCTTTGTCATAATTATATTTAAAAAAAAAAAAAACTCTGCCACAACAAAAGCAGCCAGCAGAGGGACTAAAAGTTTACTTTTGCCATTACCAGAATAAACTCCTAAATTTAACTTTCAGAGCAATGTCTTCTGACATAAAGAATTCTAGGTGTACCACTAGAAAATATAATGCCAAGTGCAATGTTCTGCCTCAGTAGCTACTTATGAACCATTATCTTTGTCAATTAGAAAAATCTGACTTTCATGTTGGCCAAGCTATTAAGAAGTGAAAATTTCACTTAAGATTTCATATTACAGCTCTCTTAATATCAAGGTATAAAATCTCAGGAAGTTTAATAATTCTCATAAGCAGATATCCACTAGAACCTATTTTTCAAAAGAGTATGGTTTAGAAAATGCTAAAATGTTATTCCGAAAATGTGAAAGATAATTTCCAATGTAAACTAATGTATCTCAGGGTCAAAAGCCATGTTACTCAAAAATTTGAAAAATGTAGCTGGGGACATAAAATTTATTTTAACTGTATCCTTAAACAAGTCTTAACTAGTCATCTGATCCAAAAGGAAAGCAGCCTTGAGCACTCAGTACCAACTGTAGTGGCTGTATTTGCTGTCAGGCCAAAAGACTGAAGTTTTCTTTCAGTGTAACACACTTCACTGTGAGTACTAGTTCTTTGAATGATCTTGTAAAGCAGTCAAGTGCCTGTGAGTACATTAGCATAGCTTTCCCTTAGTTTAAGTCTTCTATTAAAGACAGTTTATACCTAGATTAGCTCTCTGGCTCTCCCATGACAGAAGTTAACCCATACTGATTACTCTTTGTTTTCTTTTGTATTATAGTGTTTTGAAATAAGGCCTAGCCCAGGTTGGACTCAAACATGTGCCAACCCTCTAGCTTCAGTTTCTGCAGTGCCTAAATTACAGGCATGCGCTATCACACCTGGCTCCAAAAACTTTATTTTACTATTTTGCTATATCCCAGGAAAATGATGGCTAATAGAGGTTAACAAATGAGAACTTAAAATATAAATTTGTAGGCCACACTTACCACCAAACAGTAAAAATAGGAAATATCCCAAAGTAAGAGCTGATGTTTTTTTTCAATATGAAACTTCCTTCTCAGGTAAACAGCAAAAAAAAAAAAAAAAAAAAAAAAAAAAAAAAAAAAAAAAAAAGATGGAAAGGGCTGCACTGAGATGTAATACATAATTAATATTCATAGGAATATACTGGGTATTTCATAGGAGTGCTGTTAGAACTCTTTTATTGGTTAAATTGCTAAACCAGATGATCTGTGGGCTCCTTTATTTAGATCTTTGTACAACCTACATAGATAGTAAAAATAATATAGAAATAAAGTCTGCATTATGTATCCTGCTACTTTTGTTACTGCAGATAAAGGTAACATATGTTCCTCTAAAATGAGAAACCATCTCATATTCATTTAAAAACATTTCCTCCTATTTGACTATGTAAGCTTGTCAAAATTCAGATACTATAAAGCAAAGATTAAAATACAGACCCGTTAGTATTAAACATACTCTTCCACTTTAAGTTTATTGCTACATCTGCAATCCAAAAACTTACTGATCGTATTACTAATAATCACTGTTACAACTACACACACAGAAGAATTTTCTTTTTATACAAGGCAAACCAAGTCACCTAGACTAATATTCCCTAGATCAGTAGTGTTTAAATTTCAAGCTTTTCCATACCACAACCAGATATTTTTCAACATCCTAAGAGGACATGGTACTTACACTGCTATACTCACAGTTTTATACTTAATACCCACTTTGAAACCAGTTCAATTTCTGTGAACCTTAAACTACAATACCTATGAAATCAGTTTTAATGTGCCAGATCTATCCCATAATTCACTGTGAATACTATTACTCATTGTGAATACTATTAGTTTTCAAAGGGTGGGGCAGTTTGTTAAATTAAGATGTATACACAAGTGATTAATTATACACTCCAAACAAAATGTAATTAATGAAGCCAATAAAAGTCTGAGATGTTTATATTTAATATTCCAAAACCAGAATTACAAACTTTACATTTGTTTTAATATTCAGAAAGATTTTATTTTTGCTGTTATGACTGAAACTAGTGTGGCATAAATGAGTCTTTTAATAGCCACCTTTAAAAAAATTCTTTTTAAGAATTTAGTGTTTTTGCCAGGGGTAGTAATACAGGCCTGTAATCTCAGGAACTTGGGAGGCTGAAGCAGAAGGATCACAAAGTTGGAGGACAGCCTGAGAAACCTAATTAATGAGACCTGAATTCAAACTTTAAAAAAAAAGTCCTGGAATGTAGCTGGCTCAGCACTCCTTGAGTTCAATCCCTAATACAGAAAAGAATGGAACAAATGAAAGACAAAGGGAGAAAAAAATAATTTAGTACTTTAAAAAAATACCTTTGATATATACAAATGATTTTTGAAGGATATCTTACAAAACTGATTAGCTATGATTGCCTCTGGAAAAAACCGAACTTTAAAAAAATCAATTGTATTTATTATAAATTCAAAACGAATACTCCCTTCAAAATTAAAATGTTTAATACCCCAAAATAAAACTGTTTAAAAACCTACTACCATAGGAAAATCTTGCGATTTAGTCCATTAAAATCTATAATTACATAAAAAATATTAAAATTGCACATTAAAAGAAAGTTTTGGCTTCAGGCAATCCCATTACATAATTTTACATCAATATAATTTGTTTCAGCCATATAATTCTTTATTTGAAAAAAATATGACTGCATAAAAGCAGAATAAAAGGGCTCAGGGAACTTGTAGGGGGAAATCTCACATATCTATTTCTTTTTTTTTTTTTTTCCACATATCTATTTCTACTTAATGAGTAACATCATCCTGAAATTTCATTTGAATAGATCAAAAAATAATAATGTGAGTAAAATCCACAAAAAAAATTAACTGAAGTTTAACTGAAAAATTAACATAAAGGGACTTAATAAGTGATTGGGCTAAGTATAACTACAAAAAGTATAAATTTAATATATCTAAAATGTTCATATTTAATAATTTAGCAGAATTTGAATTTTACATCTCATCTGCAGTCTAAAGTTAATAAAATTATTCTAGCAGATTAGTTTTGACCATACCTATAAAATAGTACCAGGGGGATGGTACTTACACTGGAATAAAAAAAATAATAATAAGGATATCAAAATAATTTTACTTACATTCAGGATAACACTAATACTCAAGATAAATACATAATATATCCACTGAGATGGACGAGATAAATCAGAAAAAAAATTAATTGCGCAAAACATGTAATAATATATATGTGAGGCAGATGATAGAGAAATAAATACCAAGGTATAAACACATTTTCAAAGACTGGTGAATGAAGATATACATCGATAATATATACTTAATGTAAACTTAGTTTGATTTTAACAAAATAGCCAGATTTGCCTATTCTCAAGATTAATCATCTCCTACAGTTGGTCACTATAAAACCTAATAGATATTAATTTTGTAAAGATGAAATTATATCTTCACTCAGCATTAAATTCAATTTCAAAACCATGACATAAAGACCCTGGATGCACGACAAAGAAGTAAGTAGATAACCATTCTGGTTATTTAAACATCCACACTATAAATATGCTCTCAAAACAATTCACACACAAAACAGATGTCCTAAAAAAAGGTAAAATTCATGAAAGCTTTCTCTATAAACAGCTTAAAGACTATATCTGAAAATGCAGGACTTATGTATCAGATCAGCAAAGTCAGTAATAAAACATTAAAAAAATTCATTAGTAAGGACCTATAAAAAGTGATAGTATGACCAATCTTAATTGAATAAGATAAAATACTTGTTTTAGGAGCCCACTTTGTAAAACTATGCAGTTTTAGTTTTCTAAGGATCAATTCACTAAGATTTTTTAAAGATATATTTAAATTTGTCCAAATCCATTACATAAGATTATATACCTGAATTAAAAATTTCCAAGAATCCATGCTTGTTAGGTTTTTGTTTTTGTTTTTGCAGTACTGGGGATCGAACTCAGGACCTTGCGCTTGCCACGCAGCTGCTTATTCCACGGAACTATCTCCCCAGCCCTAGATTTCAATTCTAACATTTATTGATGCTTGTGCTAAATACCTCCCCAATTTTTTTAGGATATTAAATTTTTAAAACAGTTAACATTTTTGGAAAACAAAAATCCTGACCACGGATCTGGGCCTATGAAAAAGAAATCTGTAAGCCTGAATTGTTCATACAAAACCACTAATAGTTTTATCATAGAAATATGCTTAATGAAGAAGCTAATGTCCTATACAAATAACTACTCAGACTGCTACGTGTTTTAAAACATTCCTGTAGCTCATTAAAAATAGAAACTCTAGAAACACAAGATTATCCTCTTTTACTTTAGAATTTGAGACTAGACATTATCACTTCTAAGTTAACAATAAAATTTAAAATAAAAATCTTCACTCTTTATGCCAAATATTTAGGTCCAATCTTCTAAATGCAATCTTGTTTGTTTTCTAATTTGTCAGTTTGAAATATGAGACTGCATAACTGAAATTTGTATCATCAGTTAAAATACACAAATGGTCAAGAATTATCATAACTCATTCATTACCAGAAACAACCATCATTGTAATTCCTAATAATCTAAAAGTACTATAATTTGTCATTATCTTATAGACCCAACCTTTGTAGTATCACTGTGACTCGCAGCCTAAAATTTCTCTGCACACTGCATACTCAATCACCCTCAATTTCTCAGCTAAAATAATCAACTGTTTTTAACTTCTTCAGAATTCCATCTGAATGTAACCAATGTTGGAATTCTACAATAACCACCAGACTCAAGTTTTCGAACATCAAACAAAGTTCAGTACCTTTAAGATAAAAGCAAAGCTTTCCTTTAACATGCATCAATCTTAGCATTTTTTAGTCATCACTTGACAGATAATCTTACAATCCTATTTTTTCTCACATACTGAGAACTATTTTCACATCCATAAAGTTTTTTTTTTTTTTCTCATCTTTTTGAGATAGGGTCTCACTATGCAGTTTAGGCTGGCCTTGAACTTGCAGCAATCCTCCTAATTCAGCCTCCTGAGTGTTGGGATCACAGGCATGCACCACCATGCCTGACTTCCATAAAGTTTTACAAATGATATCCTTCCAAAGACTCTTACCATGAATCCTCTACATTATTTGAGGAAAACAAATGGTTGGAAAATATTAAAATGTAATACTGTTTTAAGTCATAGATAAAAAAGACAAGATAGGCAGGGATTAATTTTCATAATCACATTGATATAAATTTGTCTTATGGTTACAAGTATCTTCCTAAATTAATGGGCTTTTTCATTACTTTTCATGTACAACGATATCTCAATATACTAACAGTGAAATTCCAAATCACATATACTCTAAAGAAAAACAAAGTCTTCATGTAAAAACTCACTCTCAGGCTGATCATGTTGTTTCCCCACAAATTTATATATATATAAATTATATATACATAAACTATAAAAGGGACCAACACTGAACACCTGACTTACTTCTGGATAAGGGTATGTTCCACTACACCCCATGCCAACCATACCAACTCAATCTCTAAAATATATAGTCTTAAAAATGGGACTGTGTTCTCAATTTCCAAAAATTTATAATCTTTGTATTAAAAATCAAAACTGTGTTTAGTAAGTATTATCAAACTGTTTTTCAAAAATAAAGATTTTAGGAAAAAGAGTGTATTAACACCAAGAAAAAAGTAGTTTCCTAACAAATCTATATAGAGCTTTCACTCAAAACCAAAAGGCTTCAAGTTCTCTATAATCAGAAATTTTACTTCAACTGAACTACTTGGACAGCTTATTCTATTTCTTGGGGTGGATATACATTGGATTATGGAATATTTATGTTTTTGTCAGAAATTTCAGATCAGAAAGGTTTGGTCCTATCAAGTATTTGCCATAATACTGATGGCTAATCATTAACTGAGTTCCTATGTTGTGCCACATAGGCACTTTTGCTAGGTGATTAACAAATGTTATTTCTAACCTTTACAAAAATTTTTAAGATTGGCATTGACAACACTTTAGAGAAGAAAAACCTGAAGCTCAGCAAGATTCAGGGACCTGTCAATACACACAAACTGGTGAATGGCAGCGACAAACACTGCCAGTTCTAAGAAAGTTCTTTCAATAACATCACACTGATTGTTCTGAAAAGACAGGATTAAAGGAAGCTCTAAATATCCATAACTCCAATCACTTTAACATATCTGAAACTTACTTTACTTATAGAAGAAAGTCTTATAAAACCATAATCACAATAAAACACAAATGTCCAACGCAAAATTCTATAGGCAGATACAAAAGGTCAGTGATCTTTTAAAGAATGTGTGTAAGAAAATCAACTACACTTCACAGTTTGTATTTGTGTTTTTAAATTATACTGTATCTCAGCAAAAAGGTTGGAGGTGCTGTAAAGAGATCAAGGAATGACAAACCAAAGTAAAACCAAAAAACCTCTATATTTTGCTTGTATGTCATCTCCCTATAAGACATACTTAAATTACACAGGTTAACATTAAGACGAACAAAAATAAATCTATGTAAGAAAACTGTTCTCAGAAACGGAGGAAAATAGGGCCAATATATGTGAGTAATGCCCTACCTAAGGAAATAAAAAGTCCAATATAATTTTAGCTGGATTATACATGAATGAATGTTATAACGGCTGAAAATAAGATACATATCAAATTTTTAAAAATACAATCTTTGACAAAATCTGACACAAACACGGCTATTACATTCTTTTAGTTAATTCTGGCCACAAATGATCTTAAATGAAATCATAATACTTGAATAAATCAAATTCTTCCACTCCAATATTAAGATCTATTCTTGGCCTTTTCATTTTCAGGTGCATATAATTTAATGCATAGTCACTAACATTCCCTTACATAAAGAGAGAATATAATTACCTTCAAAGGAGAAGTAAAACCTATTTTTGCCTTTTTTTAGACAATTTTAACATTTTAGACAATTTTAAGTTAAGCCTGCAGTAATGTCCTCTGGACATTGCTTTTCATTTTCTTGAAAGTTGTCTGATTCTTAGAAGAGACTTAGTATAAAATCATGAAGAAATATTGCAGCAAGTGTTTTAAAGAAAATAAAATCTAGAGGCAGGCACTGTGACACATGCCTATAATCCTAGCTATTTGGGAGGCTGAGGCAAAAAGATCACAAGTTTAAGCTACTTACGCAATTTAGCAAGAGCCTGTCTCAAAATCTCAAAATAAAAAATAAAAAGGGCTGGAATGCAGCTTCAAGATAGAGCATGCATGGGTTTGATCCCTATCACCGTAGAAGGAAGGAGGAGGGAAAAAGAAAAATGAAGACACCAACCCACCACCCAGGGTCTTGAAATTTTTGTTTAAATTACCATGACTAAGATATTAATTCTCAGAAGTCACATGCATTTTATGCTACTTTTGAGTTCAAATCTTATTAAAATACCCTTTCATTTTCCCAACATATGTGCTCCAGAGAGGTTCCTTGCAAATCAAACTTGTGTAAATCTTATCTTAAATGCACCAAGGGGAGTTATCTGAATGAATCCTAAAGCATAAGCTTTTGTCACATTTGTCTTATATTGTACATATTCAGCAAAAACTATGCATTGTTTTTATTTAGTGTATTTCTTATACCATCACAGTAACCTTATCCTATGGTTCCACTTTAACATATTTTTAAAACACTATCCCATACTCATCAATTGCCACTGAGACATCTTTAACCAAGTGATATTTGCTTTTCTTTTACATCTGCTTCCCTAGGGTGAAATAAGTCCAAGGAAAAATATATCTAAAGCATATAATAGAAATCAGTTTTAAATTTCCTAAATTTTTATAATTGTGATTTTAAATTTAAAGCTAAAGGAGCAAGAGAGACAAACTTTTTAAAAGATGCTTTGTATCTACTTTTCTTTAAAAGTGCAATTTAAAAACATAACCAATTAACATCTCTCAATTCTGTAACAATAAAGGTAGAATGGTTTCGTAGCCACTTGGAACGAGAAGCAGAGGCAGAGTGGTAATGTCTACGCCATATTATGATATAGTAATACAATGGTAAAGATAAGATTGGGATTACAATTCTCACTTTTCTAGTCATGTTTCTTTTTTTATATAATAAATATGGAAACAAAATAAGTCTTACCGTAAAGCCCTCTCTCTACCAATAATTGTTAAAAATATTTTTGAGGAGATTTAAAAGTTTAGGGACTTGCCAAAACCATTCGATGAGGAAAAAGGCACTCATTTTAACAAATGCTGCTGGGGAAACTGGATATTCACATACAAAAGAAAAACTGAATCCTTACATCACATTCAAAAATAAGCTTGAAATAAAAACCAAACAAAAGATCTAAAATTGTGTAACTCTCAAAAAGCTTCCATGACACTGACTTTAGCAATGATTTTTGTGTGTTTAACACCAAAGACACCAATCAAAAAAACATAGACTACATAAAAATTTAAAATTTCTTTGTGCCAAAAGACACAATCAACAAAGTGAAAATGAAACCCACAGAATGGGGGAAAAGGTGCAAAATATGAGTTTAATGCATAAACTCCATACCATAATAAAATTGTTACAACTCAACAAGTTAAAAACCCAACCTAAAAATGTGCAGAAGACTTTCTCTAGCCTACAAATAGTCAAAAAGCAAAAAAAGATGCTCAACACAATCTCAAGAAATAAAAATTAAAAATATAATGAATTATCACACACCCATTAGGGTGATTTATTTTTTAAAAAAATAAAGAAAACTAAATGTTAGCAAAGACAAAATTTAAATCTTATTACTGTGGATGGGAATGTAAAATGGTGCGACAGTATGGTATTTCCTTAAAAAAAGAAAAATGAAATTATTACATGAGCCAATTTCATTTCAGGGTATACACCTCAAAGAATTCAGAACAGGACGTAGAACAAACACTGTACTTGCACAATCATCTTTGTAGCATTATTCAGAATAGCTAAAAGGCAGAAGTAACCTAAGTGACCAACAGATGAGGGGATTCGCAAAACGTGCCATATACATAAAATGAAATACAGTTTAGCATTTAAAAAAAAAAATCCTAACACGTTATAATATATAAAGTCCAACTGAACCTTAAGGATATTGTGCTAATAACACAGCCACAAAAAGACAAACACTGTCTTTTCCTCAGTAGCTATGAACAATTGGTTCCAGGTCCTTCCCCCTCTGCCCAAGATAGTGAAATCCACAGATGCGCAGGTCTGTTATACAAAATGGTGTATTTGTGTCCAACCTCCATGCATCCTCCTGTACACCTTAGATCACCTCTAGATTGCTTAACATATCTAAAACAGTATGTCATGTCTGGGGAGCAGTGACACCAGAAAATATGTACACATTCAATATAGACAATTTTTTTCAAAGAATTCTGATACATGTTTAGTTGAATCCACAGCTGTGGAACCTGCAGATGGGAAGGGCCAACTGTACCACATGATTTCACCAAGAACAGGTATGGAGAGTAGTCACACAGAAACACAAGTAGAGTAATTCTTAACTGGGGGGGGAGGGAACAGAGGAAAAATGGAGAGTTGCTCTTTAATGAAGGGTCTCAATTTTACAGGATGATAAAGTTCTGGATATTGATGGCAGAACAGTATAAATATACCTAACACTACAGAAATACATACTTTAAAATGGTTAAGTTAGTATTTCATCTTGTTTTCTACCAAAATTAAAAATTTTGAAAGTCATAGTCTAAGAGTGCTTGCCTAGCATGTAGAAAGCCATCAGTCAGATCCTCAGCACCACACAGACATGCATGCACAAATAAAAAAATTCACCAAGTGTGGTGTTGTACATCTGTAATCCCAGTACTTAGGAAGGCCAACTTAACTACATAGTGAGGCTTTGTCTCAAAAAACAAAAACGTTAAAATTAAAACTAAATTTACAAAATATTCACTATTGTATTTCCAGTTCACATTCAGCACAATAGTATATTCAAGTACTTTTGTTTAAAAAGATATCTACAGTTTTATGCCAATGGCAATCCTTGTTTCACACACTAAGATTAAAAGTAGTCTATACAATAATACCTCAGTGCACAAATGCTTCTGTTCATGAACAATTTGGTCCACAAACAGAAGCATTTGGTAAAATTTTGCTTCCATTAGCAAACTCCACATCAGGTGGCAAACACAGGTACTACTTAAAAAGAAAAAAGCAGTAACATTAGAATTTTATCTGGATTACCTGGAGAATTCGCAAATAGACCTTTTAGCTCAAGAATAAAAGGAGGTAAAATTGTGTTCCCTTTAGTAGCACATATACTAAAAAGGAGATAAAATTCTCCCTAAGAATCATTCAATTTGACGTTACCCAAAACCTATTATTTTTCAAAGAAGTAAACAGTGTTTAACATCCTCAGAAAAATTAAACACATTTTATGTCCTTTTAAGACATTGGTCAAGGATTGTCTTCACCTAGCACACAGTGCAGATCAAGTATTATTCTTAATGATCTAACATAACACTCTAATCCGTGCTATATACTGATTAGGGAATGGGAGTGTAGAGTCAAGCAAGTGACAAAAATGATGACTTCCAGGCCAGAGTAAGATTTAAGTTAGCAAATAATGCAAGCTGGAACATAATCAAAGCAAAACAAAAGTTGAAAACATTGACAGAATAAAAGAAATTAAAACAGCATGAAATATAAAACTTTAATAATTATCTAAAACTTTATATATTTCCTAATTTTAGATATTTGCACTGGTTCAGATTTTCAGTGGCTCTCAAAGCATCAGTATTACTTGATACTGCTGACCATATGTAGAAAAAAAATCAAACTGACCTGCAATGATAAGCAATTTAGTAAGGTGATACTATAAAGACACACTTAGAGGCTACATACTGTGCCGTGACTCTAAAAATATCAGCAAATGCTACTGATTATCAAAATTAAATATTTATAAAAACTTCTACAGGTATATGCACGGAAATCTTTAGTGAGATATCCGAAGTGCTTGAGGAAAACATTCACCAAGAATCCTTCTTTTTCCTCAGCTACATTAACTTTACTTATGTCCGTCCTGCAAATCCTAAGCATCCTAACAAGTACTCAAAAGAATCAAGAATGCTAACTAAATTATGAAGTGCAACATGGATATTAACAGTCTTACAATTAGTCATGAAAAAAATCACGTGCCTGTAAATAAAAGACTTATGCATATAAATGAAAGACTTATGCATATAAATACACAAATACAAACATGTAACTCATATTTAGATACTATAGTAAAAATAATTCAGTAACTTTTAAGGTTTTTGAGATACTCTGCAAAATAAACATGTTCTCTTTTTTAAATCACCTTTTCTCATTTCCTCCTACTACTGAGATTACACACAAGTACTCAGTACTGTGGATTTCACAGATCTTAGTATAGACCATGAGGTACTTATATAAGAACACCAAGGTTACAGAATAAAAATATTCCACAGAAAACAGGTAGATTTAGAAGTACTATTACACAGAAAACACAAGAATGACATATAGGAGTAAACACTGGAGACATTCAAATTTCTATAGCTTTTATACGACTAAAAAAAATGAAATACTTAAGTCAACATAAAAGTTTTGTGTTAAAAAAATCTTTCAGAAGGATTTTTTTATTAAACAATTTACTTAAATAATCACTTCTATTCATAAATTGTAGCTTCCTTAATCATTTTTTAAAATGCTAGTTTCATTTTTAGGTACCAATACAGGACACACTGCTCATTACATCCTTGGTTATTTATCAAAATAAAATCTCTCCCTGTAGTGGAATTAATAAATCCTAACATGCAAAAATATCCCAATCTTCAGGCTCTTTTCTTGTTCAAAGTGATCAGCAAAGCAGGACCACCTTCAATCTCAAACTTTTCATAAGATTTATAAACAAGAACTAAAGTATTCTCTGGTTGAAGGCAGCAACTGGGAAAAGGAAAACGTGGATTTAAATTGCAAATGTCCTCAGCCTCTCCATGACAAGTAGTTTTTCCAAGGAAGCTTGCTAAGAAATATTTTAATATGTAGTAGGTGAATGTATGTATCCTAATGCTGTTCCCATTTATGAAATGTGATGCAAAAAAAAAAAAAAAAAAAAGAAATTACTTCTCCTACTATACATTGACAACCTGATCATAAGGTAATCAAATAATGGCAAGCTTCAAATGTGTCATTCAACTCAAGTTTGAATTAAAACCTCAAGCAATAAAAACTATACAGTACTACATACAACAAATACGAAAAAGACTGTTCTACAGAAACAGATGAACAAGTTGCTAAAAGTTAAAAAGTGAAACAGGGACAAAGAGGTAATGTGGAAAGAAAATTCAAATTTACCTAACTAAATGATGAAAATGAAACAAACTTAGAGAAGTCACTCTTTGCAGTGATTTTAAATGCTATATAACTAAATTCAACCATTTCTAAAGATGTTTAGGTTTCAAACAGTTAAAACATAAAAGTAAAACATAAAACTTCTAAGACCAAGAGATGCCAGGCATGGCGGCCCACACCTGTAATCACAGCACTTGGGAAGCTGAGACGAGGACTGCCACAAGTTCCAGGACAGCCTGGGCTATTATAGAGTTCAGGGGCAGCCTGAACTATATAGTGAGACCTTTTCAAAAAAAAAAAAAAAAAAAAAGAGCTGGGCGTGATGGTGCATGCCTGTAATCCCAGCACTTGGGAGGCTGAAGTAGGAGGATCGTTGTGAGTTTAAGACCAGCCTGGGATACAAAGTGAGCTCAAGGCCAGTCTGAACTGCATAGTGGGACCGTCTAAAAACAGGAAGAAAAAAAAAGCCAAACCAAAGGAACACTTTCATCCATGTACAGAAAATTGTACGCACACGAAGAATTCCCCTGAAATGTATGAAACTGTGGATTATGGAATTTGAGCAAAGAATACAAACTACAGCTAAATATATTTAGTAGTAGGGCTTGCACTGCAACTTAGGAATTGAATTCCTAAACCAGGAATGGTGGAACATGCCTGTAATCCCAGCACTCTGAGAGACTGAGGCAGGAAGATCTAACAAAATCTGAGGTTAGTCTGGGCAATTCAGTGGGAGACCCTCCCTCTCCTTCACCCCCCCCCCCGAAAAAAACAGGATCTAGGTCAGTTGCAAAGGTCCTGGACTCAATCTCCAGTTACACAGAAAAAAAAAAATTAATTCCTTGTGTTTAATATTCTGTTGGGTGCAGTATTACTCTCTCATCCACAGGGTAGGAATACCATAAAAAATTATAAAGGACTACCCCACATTACTCTTTAGTAAATACATTATTTAAAGCTCTTGCCTCTTTAGCAAGGGAGGAGTTTGATGGCATTAAGAACACAAGGAAAAGTTCTTTTATATACTCCTAACCGTTTTTGTTCCAAGGGTCTGAAGTTTACAAAACTCTGGACCTGCCTATTAATTTTGAATTCCTTCTACTGTAGTTGCAAAATGCTGTATGCATCAAAAGTGGAGAAATCTTAATGTACTCAGTTACTATACTTGAAAACCTTACCTTTCAGAATAGCTACACAGTACAGTTAAATCCTGAACAGCCAAAATAATTTCTTCAAACATTTTCTACTAATACAGATATGAAGACCACTAATAAACTAATGTAAGCCTGGGTGTTCCACAGGTAGAGTGTCAAACTGACTGAATACTTTTCCTTTTATGTCTTCAATGAACTTTCAGGGACTGAAAACCAAATTTATACTAACTGTAAGAGTCTAATTCTGGTGAATTTAAGAGTCTAACTTTGACTACAGAAGCATTTTAATGGGAAAAATGAGGGAATATAAATCTATAGTTTCACCTTTGAACTACGTGTATAGTGATTTCAATCTACAATGTTTTTTACTCGTATTTCACGTCATTTAATTTGGGACTGGGCTGTTTTCTACCAAAAAAAAATCAACTATTTTCCACCTTAATGTTCAACCTACCTGCCCATAGTTGTCTATGCCAGTTACTAATCTATTTAAATTTAACAAATCAAAAGCTGTCCTTAGAGATTGGCCAAGAGTCGTAAGTCCTTCAGCCTGAAGGTTTTTCAGTTCATTCATAAACGTTGCATGGTTTTCCTTCCATCCGGCCTGAAAAGAAAAATTAAAAAAAAAATTTTTTTCCCCATCTTTTAAAGCCATATACACATGGACAGCCTTTATAATGTCTTCAAGTAAGCGTTTCACTTTGGGGTGGCAGGTTAACTTTACTCTTGATTGGGATGGTTTGCTTATCATATTAATACTGTGTCTGCTAATAAAATTCTTTTGCAAGGGTAGTCAGGAATAAATCTGCTTCCTCTACACCTTCCGGTAGCTAAATGGGCTTAACGTTTTGTAACTTCCCTGGAAAATTGACTACCTAATATCCCAAAACTGGGGGTGGGAGGGTACTAGTGGAAAGCAGATGGGAGCAGGACTTCTAAAGTTGGTCCGGAGCTGTCCCACCGGCCGGTGGCCCTCTTAGGTCAGACCACGAAGACGATCAAGCCTCGCAGCCCCCACCGGGCCCCCTCGCTGGTCGGGAGGATTCCCCTTTAACGCAAACTGGGGCTCGGCACGGCCGGGCCCGGCTGTCACTCGGGCTAACTTGAATAAATATCCCCCACAGTTCATTGCTGCCGCTCACGCCGCGGAGGGGAAATGTCGGCCATGTTGATCGCAGCGCCGCCGCCGCCGCGCCGCCGGGCCGAGCCGGGCCCAGCCGGGCCGGGGAGGGACGGCGGCGGCCAGGCGACTCCGAGCCGCCCAGGGCACTCCCGAGCGGGGGAGGGGGCGGGAGCCCGCAGGGGAAGAGAGCCGGGCGCCGCGCGCGGCGGTGGGGGAGGGGCGCATAATGAAGGGTGAAGGGGGGGTGAGGGCGGGCGACGAGGCACAGGGAAGGAAGGCAAGGGGAGGGCGAGGGCTGTTACCTTGATAGCGTAGGGCGGCTCTTCGAAAGTGACCAGCATATACCTGTCCCCTCTGCTCGCAGGGTCCCGGGCACGGAGCTGCCGGACGGAAGAGGGACGGGGCGGGCGAGAGGGAGCACAGAGGCGAGGTTACCGGGCGGAGAAGGGGCGCCCGGCGGGCCCGCGCCCCCGCAGTACCGCACACGCCGCGGCCGCCCCGCACGCCGCCCCCACACACAGACCGCTCCCCACACCGCGCCCGGGGCCGAAGCCCGGGCCGCCGAGCCCCTCGCAGCGCCCGCCCGCCGCCCGCCCGCGCGGTGGGGGAGGGGGTCCCCGCGCCCGGCAGCGCCCGCAGCCAGGTCCCCGACACCCCCGCCCCGCCGCCCCCGGCCGCCCGCCCTCCCCCCACCCTGCCGCCCGCGGGCCGCCGGCCGGGGTCGCCGCCCGGGCTCGGTCAGTCGGTACCTTCATGAAGGTCTCTACCGCGCCTTTGGCCGTGTCCAGGTAGGTGGTGCCCAGATGGCTGCGCTGGTTCATAGAGGCAGACGTGTCTATCAGGAACAGTAAGATGGGCATAGTGCTGGCCGGGGACACCGGGGCCCGAGGTGGTGGAGAAAAAGGAGATGGTAGAGGTGGAGGCACCGGTGGCGGCGACCGCCGCTACGCGGGGCGGGGGAGCGTGGTCCCGGGGAGGAAAACACCGCCTGGGTCTTTCCTCCGGCTGCAAGGAGTTTCTCCCCCGATAGTTAGAGGAAACTCCCCAGACCCAGTCCTCCCCGTCGTACCCCCGTCTCCGCCTCCTCCTGCCTGCCTGCCCGCTGGGGCGTGCGCCCGGCCGTCTGTCTGTCGGTCCGTCCCCCCTGCCTGGGGGTCCCGTCCCCGCTCCCGGCCCCTATGTGTGTCCCCGCGGGAGACAGGCCTGGCTCCCCACCCCACCCCCGATGCAGGGAGTGGGGACCAGGGAGCTGGCGAAGAGGGGAGTGGGCTGAGGGGAGATTGGCCCTGGGGCTGTTGGGAGAAGTTTCAGGGACTCCCTCCGCACCCCGGCGGTGTCACCACTTTCTCAGCCCCTCTCGCTGCTACTGAAGCGCTTTTCTCGCTCACACTCCGGTTTTAACTCGGGCAGGGGCTGCAGGGACTCCGCCCCCTGACACGTCCCTGCGCCACGTGATGCACCGCCCCGCTGTTCTATTGGGTACTCTCTACCCTCTACTTAGCATATTCAAACAGCTCAGGGGCGGGGGAAGCTGGTAGGCCCGCTCCCTGGATAGTTATTGAGCACGCGCGGAGGCGGGGCGTTGGGTGCGCGCGAGAGCGAGCACGAGGGGCGAACTGTGGGGCTGGCGAACGAGGAGGCGGGCTCCGGGAAGGGGTGGGTACGGGCCGCGGAAGGACCGCGGGGTGGGGGCGGGGCCTGCGGCGGCGCGCGCTGGGCGGCAGTGGCTGTGAGCCTGCGCGTCAGCGCTACTGGCCTCTCCTTGGCTGTTGGAGGTGATAGGGGTCGGGGGAAAGGAAATGAAGGTTGCCGTCTGCTTCTGTCCGAGGTCGCTGTATCGTGGACGAGAGGGGAAGGCTGAGTGGAGTGAACCGTCCCCGCTTAGGAGCTGGGGACGGAACGGCGGTCGACCTTCCTGGGAAGGCTTGGGCCCCGCGGTCACCGGGGAGGTTCCCGGGCCTCGGAGGGCCGGGCCGGCGCGGGCGGGCCGCGGGGCAGGGGAAGTGAGAGGTTGTTTATGACCGGACTAATCTCCTCCTCCGCCAGCCACACACCGCTCCGCGGGGATGAGGGGCGCGCCTCGCTGGCCCTGCGGCAGGCCGGAGCATTGTGAGAGGACTCACCAGACCCGGAACGAACTCTGTCTTTCCTCTCCCAACCCCAGAAAGACAGAGGGAAACTCACAGATGGCGTGGAAACACAGTCGTTCCTACCCAGAGAAATACCGTTCTCAAGCGCTGTTAGGGCAGCAGAGTGTCAATTTTAAGAGATGAAAGAAACTTTAGCAAATCATAATCAACTTATTTTATTATACCGAAAAACCGCGGCTTGCCCAGGTGCCCCAGAGAGCGGGTTCCCCTGTAACCCTGCCTTTCAAACATTTCAAAACTTCTGTGGGGAAATACTCAGTTAAACTGCGTTTTACTGAAGTCATCAATCCGTTCCTCCGAGTCGGGAAGTTTCCTCCGCTAGATCTAGTTGGAAAACTGAGACACTGTCTTAAGCACAAGTTGAATTAGGGTCATACAGCCTTTGAAAGACTGAATATTTATAGCGATTCTCCCACTAGTCTTGCATATCTTGATTTTATTTTTTACCCTGAATCGTTTGAAGTGCTCCTATTAACACAGAAAGGGCGTGCTTTGTGGCAGTCTTAAAAATGTTTTGTGACGTAAACTTTTCCTAATATTTAGGACAATGTCCAAAACTTTTTATTAGCTTATGTTAGGGCTGTTTCAGAAATATTTCGTTCTATGGGTGTGGACCATAGACAATGTGTGATATTTTTAAGAGATTTAGACTGCAAAATCTTAATGATTTGGACTACAAGACTGATCAGACAATGTTTGCTATGGACCTACTATGTCTAAGTATGGTGATTTTAAAAAACGAATAAAATGTGGCCCTTGCCTTTAAAGAGCTTTTGGTCTTCTAGGAAAATACATGTTCAGTGATAGCCACTGTACAGCAGAAATTGATTAGATGCTAAATGAATCAGGGGAAAATATTTTTGTTACTTGGGGTGATGAATAGAGTGTTTTCTAAGGTCATTGTGTTTGGGCTTTATAGTATTTCTCCAAATGGAACGGTAGATGTGAAGAATCTGAGTTCCATGGCAATATTCAAACAACAGATACAGCGTTTTCTTTCAAAGTAGTCAGTTGGGTAATTTTCATGACTTTCATTTGTCAGTGCTTTCTCTATGATCTGAAGACCCTTACCTATCTGAAAACATGTTCTCTAGGATCAGAAGACTTTCTTTCTCCTGTACATTAGCCTAGGGTTCAATAGGTAAAATTTGGATATGATCAAATGAAGAAGCTGCTGGTGAAAAATTCTGGGCATTGGATATGTGAAGAAAGGAAGATCAGACAACCCTGCTGGTGGCTTCTTGAGGAACAGTGAACTTCAGCTAACAATAAGCACCAGTTTCATGAAGAATAAGATCCAGAAGGATAGATTAGGTCTACCTTTACCATTATTCCAAGCTAAGAAAAAAAGTGTTTCCCTATAAATTGAAGGGTTCTAGTTGGGGTACTAAGTGCAAAGCACAAAGCAATGTTTGAAGGACACCAAAATAGCCTATATATTAGCACATAGTAATGACCTTACCTACTAATTTGATACCGTTTTCCAGTGGAAACAGCAGCTCTTCTGTGACTCAGTAATACCAACAAATTGTCACATTAAAATTCATAAGTGGAGGTATACAGTGAAAACATGATTAGATGCAAAGATACCAAGAGCTAAGTCTGGAGTGAGCCAACCTAGAGCATGTAACTGGAACACAGGGTTATGATGGCACCTAAGATCAAAGATCAGGTTTCTAGCTCAGAAGTGCTTGAAAGCAAGGCCCTGGGCACAACCAGAAAATCAGGATGTACACAGGCAGGAAATTGAGAGGCATTCAGAAACCAGGAAACACTGACAAGTGTCCCTTGACAAAATTGTCAAATAGGTCAAGTTTATGCTTAGTGATTCTGGTTGACAGTTTAGCTACTAGTTGATAATGGCTTAAAGCTGGTTCTTGGGCTAGGGGTGTGGCTCAGTGGAGTTCTTGCCTTACATGCGCAAGGCCCTGGGATCAATCCCTAGCACCACAAAGAAAAAAAAAACATCAGGTTTTTCCACATCACCCATAGATCTTTAAGGGAGGAAAAAGTACCAAGTGTCCATACCCAGAGAAAAATGATTCATTAGTGTGGGATGGGCCCTGATCATTTTTTTAAAGCTCGCGATTAGTTTGTACAAACATGCATGTCTGGCATCTAGTAATACTGATCACATACCCCTTGAGTTATTTAAAACTTCTAAAATCTACACAACAAAGGGGAGAAAAATGTAAATGTGGTCACCAATATGTTTAACAAATTTGTAATGTGTTTACATTACTTGTATGTTTGGCAAAAAATAAAAAGAACTAAATACTGGAGATTCCTACTGTTCCTCAGTGAAATTTGACCTTGTAGTAAGCGAGAGATGGGAACAATTAATCCCTTCAGCCATTTTCTGTGATTCTAGAAAAACTTCTGGTTATATACAGGCTTATTTTTTCTAAAACATGGCCCTAAATGCAAGCCAACTATTTCGTCAGACTCAACAGAAGAAACAGTGGACTCTTGCAGTGCTAGAGGGAAAACTAGTAGGAGTAGTGTGTGCCTAATAAACCCTGTGCTACTGTGGTCCCAGGGTTTAGGGACTATTTGTTTGGGAGGGCATTAGTCAGAAGAGGGATACACAGAATACTTGCTCTTTGTTGCTAGTTTGATTGATTATTTTTGCTGTTTCTTGAGACAGGGTTTCACTGTGTATTCCAGACACCCCTTGAACTCACTGTGTACCCCAGGCTGACTTCCAACTTGTGGCAATCTTGCCTCAGCCTCCTGAGTACTGGGATTACATACATGTGCACCACACCTGGCTTTGCTGCTGTTTTTAAAGAAGTGCCCAAATGCTCTTACTCCAATTTAAAATAAATTAAAATATATGGAAGGCCAGGTATTCTGGTGCACACCTGTAATCCCTGTAGTTGGGAGGCTGACACAGGAGGATCACTGTGACTTCAAGGCCAACCTGGACCAAGGCCTGGCTGTACTATATAGCGAGACCCATGTCTCAAGAAATAAATGATGTAGAAGCTACTGAAAGAATGATGGCTCAGCCTGGCATCGTGGTGCATGCCTGCAATCCCAGCATTTAAGGAGGCTGAGGCAGGAGAATCATTGCAAGTTCAAGGCCAGCCTGGGCTACAAAGTGAATTAAAGACCAGCCTGAACTGCATAGTGAGACCCTGTTTCACAAACACACACACACACACACAAAATGATGGCTCTAGTGTGAAAAATAGACTAAATTGTCAAAATGGAACTACTCTAAAAGAATTAACAACTGACAAATTATATTGATTTGTAGGAGCCCACCAGGATCTTTTCAAATTATTTTAAACCAATGTGGCAATCCCTTGGCATATTGGATGTACCATCTAAACAGAAAAATCAGGTAAACCTAGTGTTCCTCATATAACCTCAGAATTTTTTTTGACTGTCTTAACCATTTCTTCAGCTCTGCTTGCCACTACTCTCCTTCAGATCAAAATAATCAGCAATGTTAAGGTCCTCAAAACACATGTAAAAGTAGTAAACATAAAAAATTACACATGAAATTATACAATGTAATCATCATACATCTAGAATGACATTTAGTTTTGATGATACTAATAATAGAAAAAATACTAGTGGGACTACTCAAGATATCGGGGCTTTCCAATGAACAGTGTTTCACAATAACTGGCATTAGATTCCCAGGGGAGCATAAATACTAATGTGAACTGCACATGTGAGGGATCTAGGTTATGGGTTCTTTATGAGACTGGTGTTTGATGATATGAGATGGGGCTGAGACAGTGATGCTAGTACTAGGGAGCAGCTGCAAATATAGATTAACTGCACAGGGACCATAATAAATCAGTTACTTGCAGACTCATATCAAAACCGTATCAGTGAATGGCAAGACACAGGCTGCATCTGGTGGCAGGCTATATAGGGGCAAGTGAGTTGATGTACTTCAGTTGTATAGTTGTACCTGGTGGCTGGTTTTAAGTTAGAATCTGACATTTATTTTAGTCCACATGTGGCCAACCCATTTTTTACTTACCTCTTCCTTCTGCAGTTCTTTTGTGATTATGCGCTTGTCTTCATCACAGATTTGGTAAGCCCAAAAGCTAACCCTAGCCAAAATGAGCAAAACAGACATCACTGCAGAGCTTCTTTGAAAAGGAGAAAAGATGCAATGATGACATAGCAGAAGACACTAAGACTGCCAACCAAAAAAAAAAACAAACAAACCTGCATTTAAAAGAAAATACTAAGAGTTCTACTTAAATTACAGGTTTATTGCAACAGATAATTCACATTTTCCAAGCCTGCTTTGTATAATACATGGTAACCACCTATCTAACAAAGCCAAGAAACCTTCAAAACTACCTCAACAGGCTGGTGGTAGTGGCACATGCCTGTAATCCCAGCAATAGGAGGCTGAGGCAAGTGGATCACTGCGAATTCGAGGTCAACCTGAACTACATAGAGAGACCATGTCTCAAAAATAAAAAACAAAAACAAACTGCTTCACCACATGGAGACCGTGCACCCTATGTTAAAAGACAAGCTTTGGGAGTTTTTTTAAAAGAAAAACATGAAAACAAGGATAGAAGCAATTATTGAAGGCCACCACTTCATCAAGTCTGTCTGCACTGAGAGAATCATTCTTAGTGACTAACCACATTACCAGAGGTAAGAAACCCTTTCCTTTTTTTTTTTTTGGATAGAGTATCACTGGCCTTGAACTCACTATGTACCCCAGGATGGCCTCAAACTCCCAGTGATTGTCCTTCCCCAGCCTCCTAAGTGTTAGCATTACAGGCATGCACCCAGCTAAGCCTTTTACCATTGGTGAAATGTTGATCTGCCTGCTGCTGAGGACATTTGCTGTGAACTTTTAGGAAAGGCTGCAGTTCAAAAGGTAACTGTTACGGTTGATACACTGTGTCAACTTGGGGAGTCTGGAGGTTTGGCTGAGTAACTCAGCAGCTGTATAGATCTTGGGGTGAAAAGGACATGCCCTTACCCTTCTGGGATGTTTATTGTGTTAATTTGGGAAGTTTAAAAGGTTAACTATGTGATTCAGCAGGAAACCAGGGTGCTTACTTTGTATATACATCCTGGGCCTGTGGAAGAGGAGGGCATGGAGACTGTATGAGAGCTACACGTCCCCTGGGTGGGGGCAGGCTGTTTACAAGGTAGAGAAAGAGGCTGTTTGCCTGCAATTCCACACATTTGCTGGTTGTTTGCTGCCCTGAACAGTTTGCCCTCTGCCATGTGCCACTCTGCCTCTGAAGCAGCCAAGTATGGACTAAAACCTCCACAAACTGTAAGCTAAATAAATCTTTCCTTCCTTCATTTTGGGCATTGGGTATTTTTGTCTCAGCAACGAGAGAAAAGTAACCAAGACAGTAACACCTGTACTTTTTTCATGTGGCACCATATCTAGATGAATTACTGAAATAGAAGATCATACTAAGGAATGATTATTAGAGATTAATGTGTCACCATGTTACACAATCCAAGTTGATGAGTCCAGTGATGCTCAAAATAAGGCAACAATGCTTGCTTTTCAGAGGCTATACATCAGGATATGTTCTATGCACATTTTTTTGCCAACCACACCATAGCTGCAGAACTATCCAAGTCTTTGAATGATTACATATCAAGAAAACTGAACTGAATTGGTCATTTTGTGTTGTGATATGCATCAATGGAGTGGCTACCATGACTGGACAGCTTTCTGGTTCTCTATGTCAAAGAGGTCACTTCCGAATGTGCGTCTATGCATTAAGTCATCCATCGAGACCTGCCTAGCCAAAAACGTCACCTGAACTTGTTTTTTGCAGGATATGGCTAAAATTATCAGACGCATTAAAGTACACACCCATAACCTGCATTTGTTTGCACAGCTCTGGGAAAACATGGAGCACACATGTTTTACACAAAGACATGACAGATTTCTAAAGGTAGATCACTGGCCAGAGTTTTTGGGTTATAAAAGTCACTCCATGGAGTTCTTTTAGAAAAAGTCACCACATTTCATTGATACAGAATGGGTTGTAAAATTTGTTCTCTCTTGTAACATTCAATCTGCTCAAAAAAAAAAAAAAAAACTGTCTCGTTGTGGAAGAATGTCAGTTGTGTTCAAATAGGGAGATAAAAGTGGCTGCATTCAAAGCCAAACTGGAATTGTGGAGGCAACAAGTGAACACTAGGATGTTCATTTCAAACATTAGGAGAGATTTTGAAAGAGACTGAGACAGAGTCTTTCTCCCACGTAGTATATGATCACTTATCTCAGCTTTCACAAGGCCACAAAAGACCCTCAAACTGGGGAGAAATGGATTCTTGACCCATTTGTGGAGGAACCAAGTGAATTTACTTTGTCTGTGCTAGAAGATAATCAAGTGCTTGAGACCACAAGTGACAGTGGCCTTAAAAGTATATTTAAAACAGCTTCAAATCTCCATACGTTCTGCATTAAAGTCAAGGCAGAATATCTTGACCTGATTCCATTTGCAACATCTTATCTTTGTAAAGCAGGGTTTTCTGCAACCAAAGCAAGACTATAGTGTATACTGGACATAAGCCACACAGTTTGGGTGCCAGTGTTTGCAGGACTGTCTAGTTGAGGGGAAGTAAGCTCAGGACTCTCACTGATTCTGCATTATGGTGAGTTGTATTCCATTATATATTGCAGTATAATAATAATAGCAATAGAGGGCATAATAAATGCAATGCACTTCAATCATTTCAAAACCATCCCTCCCCTTATCCATGGAAAAATCCTCTTCCATCAGACTGGTCCTGGTGCCAAAAAGGTTGAGGACCACTATCCTAAAGGACTAATGGTACTTATTCAGTCATTTGTTCAGCATATATTTGTTGAATGTCCAATATTTTTAGGGGCTAGGAATTTAGCAGTTAATAAAAGAGGGGAGAAATACCTAACCATTTGCATTCTAGTAGGAGAGGCAGATATGTAAGTTATATGGAATATTCATTCTAAGTGCTAAAGAGGAAGAAATAAGACAGGGAAAAGAAACCAAATGGTGCAGAACCAGGAGGGTCATGGTTTTAGACATGGAGAAACAAACCATCATTGAGAAGATGATATTTGAATAGCAGCCTCTAAGACAGGAGAGACAAAGCTGTGCAGATACCTAGGAAAAGACAGATTTTACCCATTTATCTTACTGAAGTGCTGTGATCTGAATGTTTGTGCCCCACTTCCTCCAAAAATTCACATGCTGAAATCTTGATTCCCAGGGTGATGGTATCAGAATATGAGGCCTTTGGGGGGGTGATGAGGTCATGAGGATGGAGCTTCCATAGATGAAAGTAGTGTCCATATAAAAGATGCCCAAGGAAGCTCATTCACCCCTTCTAGGATGTGAGAACACATAGAAGGTATCATCTATGAATTTGGCTCTCAACAGACATTGAATCTAACAGTACCTTGATCTTCCACCTTCCAGCTTCTGGACGTGAGAGAAATCAATTTTTGTTGTTTATAAACTACCCAGTTTATTGTATGTTGTTACAGCAGCCCAAACAGACTGAGACATCAAGTTTAATGAAGCATCAGCAATTTGATATGCTGATCACTATTAAAGTTTTATTCATTGGCAAATATTCTTTGCTGATGCTAAGTAACTCTTATTTATAATGATAAATACTACTACTAATAATAGATATTTCCTTGCAGATACTTAATACATATAAAAATGCAATACTACTATTGATTAATAATAGTGTTCCTTGCTTATGTGGGCTATCTCTGATGGGCAAAACATCAGTTACTCATTATGTATTATTGAGATTTTTTTTTTATTATAGTAGACAGGTACTGTTTTTAGATACCGAGAAGTCATAGTAAATCAGATAGAACTAATAATCCCTACTGTAGCCTCAATAAAAAATTCTTAGATACGATATACGAATTGCAACTGGATTGGAATTTCAGATAAAAATATTGTGTTCTGTGTGATATTTGTGACATACTAAAAAAGTATTATCTAAAGTTCAAATTTAACTTGATTTTGTATTTTTATTTATTGAATTTGGCAATTCTGTGCTTTTACCATACTTAGAATTTAATATGCTGAAGGCAAAGATTAGTAAGTACAACTAGTATACAGTAGATGTGGTATATAACCTGGAAGCCATAAATCAGAAGTTGCTGGCACCCTAATGTGAAGAGGAAACCTGCCTTCCAACCAAAAAGACACACTTAGAACAAGAAATAAATTAGCACATTTAAGACATTATTTTTTTTCCATTTTTCCCCTGGCCTTTGTTAGTTTAACTAATACAATTAATTATGTCATTAGTTATTTCATTGCTACATAGCAGTCTCAACTTTAGGATCAAGTTTTAAGGCTGGGCATAGTGGTTCATTCCTGTAATCCCAGCACTTGGGAGGCTGACCCAGAGGATTGCTTCAACTACAAGGACAGATAGAGCTACATAACAGGGGCAAGGCTAGCTGAACTACATAGTGAGATCCTGTGTCAAGAAAATAGATTTAATATGATAATAAAATATGTGTAAATAAGGGCAATAGGGAAGTAAACCAAAATCTAAAAGAGGTTATACTTTAGTCATCATTCTAATATATGATGGTCATGGGAACAATTAGATCATTATAGGAAAATTGTATAACTTGATGGTTTCTTTAAACAACTAACACTATATATCACTCCTAGCTATTAAAACAATGTAAATGTTTTCTTTTTCAAAATATTGAAAATAATAGTTGAATGTGTAGACTCTAAAATTCATAAATAATACAGGGCTTTGCATTTAGAAAGTATATGGCCTAAGAGAGGAAATCGAATATAGTGCCAAATATGCAAATTTTCTCTCTGAGATGATAAATTCATTCACACTGGAGAGGAATAGATAAAAGTAACTAAATAAGGACAGTTTTCTCCCCCATAGCTTTATAGTTTCCTATATTTTTAAAGTTAAAAGTGAAGTTTATTACTGGGCAGATATTTTTACAAGCTTGCCTTTCCATTGGATAACACTCAGAAACATTCACTGCATTTTTAAAGCACTTCTTGTAAAGATATGACAGCAGACTTCCAAAGCTGCTTCAGAAAGTAGCAGGAAATGCACCATGGGAAGGGCACTGAACGTGGGAAGCACCTAGAGCCTGGCAACCAGCTGGATGAGAGGAGCACAGTGCCTGACCCATCTCCCCAGGACCCCTGAAAGGGTAGCCAGAGTGGTAAGCAACTGGGAAATGGCAATGAGTTTGGCCAGAGGAACCTGGATCCTGAACCATCCCCATATACTATGGGAAGGGCAACCAGCACAGGAAGCACCTAGGACCTGGCAATCTGCTCCACCAGAGAACACAGAACATGACAAGACAAAGGAGCAAAACGTAATATCAGACCTCCAGCCCACCCAGAACAAGTCCAAGAGACACCAACATAGAAGAAACTGGAAGTCACACAACTGAAATTTCTGAAATGATAGCAACTGAAGTAAAGAAACAACTCCAGGAGGCTATAGGGGAAATCAGATCAGAAATAATCTCTCAGGTTTAAAAAAAAATGACAACCATAATGAAAGAATTGCTCAGCATATCTAAAGAAGACATAAATTAAAAGAAAAATAGAGAAGCATTGAAAAGTTGGAAACCTTGATCTAACAACGTAGGAAAGCATTCAAATGCATAAAAGAGATTCCAACAGATATCGAGGAAGCTAAAAATTCCGTTGAAAGCTGGCAAATAAAACTGAAGGTAAAACCACTTGAACAAAACTGAAGATAGACTCTCACACCTTGAAGACATCATTGCAGCTAGTGACCATGAAAGGAAAGATCTCTTAATAATAGCAAGGAACCAGGAAATAACAATTCAACAACAGCAAGATGATGCAGAGAAGAATAATATAAGACTAATAGGTGTCAACAAAGCAGCAAGAGTAAACACAAATGACATAAAAGACTATTCTCAGAAGTAATAGCAGAAAATTTCCCAAACATGGGAAAAGAATGTGCTATATAGTAAGTGAAGCATGTAGAATTCCAATTATCCATAACCAAAATAAATCTACAACCAGACATATAATAATCAAGATCCCAGAAATTCAGCACAACAGAGTATTAAAATCTGGGGCTGGGGATATAGCTCAGTGGAATAAGCACCTGCCTAGCAAGCGCAGGGTCCTGAGTTTGATCCCCAGTACCGCAAAAAAAAAAAAAAAACAGTATTAAAATCTGTTAAGAGAAAAAAAATATAACCTATAAAGAAAAGCCCATCAGAATCACAGCAGATTTCTCAACACAAACCATCAAGTCAAGAAGAGCTTGGAAGAGCTTGTGAAGTATTTCAAGTCCTAAAAGAAAACAACTTCCAACCGAGACTGATGTACCCTGCAAAACTATATTTCAAAATTAATGGTGAAAAAAATTAATGGTGGAGTGAGATACTTCCACAACAAAGAACAACTGAAGAAATTCATGACCCCCAAACCAACCCTATAAAGAATACTGGAAGACATTCTAGACAGAGATAAAAATAACAGTAATTCCAAAAACAACAAAAAGTAATCACCAAGCAGGGCAAGCAATTAAACACAGGGAAAAAGTAGGGAACAAACAATTGTAAAATAATATGACAAAGATAAGCCAGTACATCAGTGTAAATGGCCTCAATTCACCAAAAGAAACAGACTGATAGAGTGGATCAAGAATCAAAATCTAACAATATACTATATACAAGAAACACACTTACCTCAAGGAAATTCATAGACTGAAAATCAAAGGATAGAAGACAATACTCCATGTGACAAGAATGCAGAAAAAAGCAGGGATAGCTACTCTGTTTGCAGACAATGTGAACTTTAAACCAAGAATGATTAAACAAGATAAAGAAGGCCACTACATACTTGTTAGGGGAAAACTGCAAGAAGAAGAGAGAACAGTCATAAATATGTATGCACCAAATACAGGAGCATCCCACTATATAAGACATGAAAAACCAAACAACCAATAATACAACTGTAGTGGGGGACCTTAACATCTGATTGACACAAAGAGATAGATCAACTAGACAAAAAACAGCAATGAAATAACACAGTAGAACCAAACTTTTGAACAAATAGACTTAGTAGACACAGAGTGTTCCTCCCAACAACATCAGACTATGCATTCTTCTCAGCTGCACATGGAACATTATCTAAAATAGACCACATACTAACCCTTAGAACATGCCTAACTAGATGTAAAGGAATTCAAATTATCCCATGCATATTATTTGATTATAGTACAATGAAATGAGAAATTAATGACAAAAGGAGGCATGAAAATTCCATAAATATAAGGAAATTAAATAACACCCCCCTGAACAACCAATGGGTCACAGATGAAATTACAGAACAAATTAAACAATATCTACAATCAAACAAAAATATAAATACAGTGTACTGGAATCTGGGATACAATGAAGCAGTCCTTCGAGGGAAATTTATAGCAGTGAACTCACTCATCAGGAAAACAGAATGAGAACAAATAAATAACCTAATACTGCACCTCAAACTTCTGGAAAAAGTAGAGCAAGTCAAGCCCAAAGCCCAAAGAAGTTAGTTCTTTGAAAAAATAAATTAAATTGATAAACTCCTAGCCAACCTTATCAAAAAGAAAGAAAAAAACTCAAATTCATGCAATAAGGAATGCAAAGAGTGAAACATCCCAGACAGAGAAAAGCCTGTAAAGACACTGAGTCTGGAGAAGATCTGACATTTGTGAGGAACTGCAAGGAGGACAGAGTAAGTGAAGCAGAGTGGGCATGAGGTGCAATCCAACAAATCATGGGTAGAGCCAGTTCATGTTGAATCTTTCTGATGATGAGTGGGATCTGGTCTGTAATGCTGACTAACATAGGAAGCCATTGGAGGATGTTACACAGAGAGTTGTGTGATTGTTTTGGCTATTCTATGGCAGTAGACTACATAATGAAAAGTAGAAACAAGGAAAATAGTCAGGAAGCTCTTGCTGTAATCCAGATGGGCAATGATGGTGGTTTTGGACAATGGGATTAAAAGGGATCAGAAGTAGATTTGCATTGACTTGGATGTGAGGTATGAGAGAAGGCAATCAAGAATTACACCAACCACTTCCAGTTTGCTCCTTAGGATACATTTCTAGAGGAGGAAGTTGTAAGATGTGTTTTGAATACTATTTTGATTATTCTTTCTAGCAAAGCACAGTCTAGAAAAGCAAAAATAAAGCAGAGTCCACATTCTTTTGTGACTCCATCCAGCTCTTTTGTTTGAAACAGCAATGTAGAGTATACCTGTCTGCTTAAACTTTGTCTGCGCCTTAGGGATAGTACTACTCTTATATATTAAATTTTGTGTCATGAACACTATGGCTCAGTACTAGTCATAAGATTACCAGGAATTATGCCTTTGGGGCCTAGCTTGTTGTCATTGTTGTTTTATTATAGGCCCATGTGTACTGCCTTTTAATAGTGCTTTCTGTAAAGAATGTTAAAAATAATGTAGTGTATTGCTTTTATGTTACTTATGCATATGGTTGAGTTTGTAGCTCAGTGGTACATTGTTTGTCTAATATTCACCAAGGTCCTGGGTTCCATTCCCAGCACCACACACACACAAACAGTAAATTCAGAACTAGGACTAGAGAAACTTGCCCAGTATGGAAATATATGAAAATAAAATTAAAAGAATGTTTACCCATTTTCTTATTTTATTTGTTTATTTTTATTTTTGAGACAGGTTCTTGCTGCATAGGTGAGGTTGGCCTTAAATCCACTATGTAGCCCAACCTTTTGGCCTTGAACTCACTATGTAGCCCAGGCTTGCCTTAAACTCACAGAGATCCTTCTGCCTCAACCATACTGGGATCATAGGTGTGTGCCACCATGCCTGGCTCTATTCAGGTCTTTTCATAATGTCTTTCCCATGATATGTAATAATATTTTAAATCTAAAGACCCCAAAGCACTTTTAAATCAGATCATTAGCTACTTAGACACCTATATATCAAGTTATTCTATCTTCTTTGGGCTGGGCTGCCTCCTGTCAGACACCAATTTTTGTTTTATTTTAAAGAAAATAGTACCAAAAAAAAAAAAAAAAGAACAATAGCAAAATACAAACAACACAAAGCAAGGACATTAGAAATGATAACAGGGTTTCAAACCAAACAATAGGGATTAACAGTGGTTGTTATATTACATATTGTTATCTTCAATGAAGTTGCTCAGATTACTAGATGTAAGAATAGAAGCTTGATCCAATTATTAAAGAGAATAAGAAAATAATAATTTTAAAAAACATTAGAGAAAATACATAATGGCACTAGGCAGGATGGTGGGAATTCACCATTGGGTGTTGTACTGCAAATTGTTGTCATCACGTAAGTTGCTCAGATCACCAGATACACCATGCAAAATTGATCAAAATAATACAAAAAATAGTACTGCCTTTCCCCATTAATATATACATATATTTATATAATTTGCCTTAGTACTTTCTCTTCTTTCTCTCATGCCAGTTGTTCCTTCCTTTGAGCAGTTTCTTTCCCTTTCTTATTATCTATTGTACATTTTGGGTTTTATTTACTCTTTCATGTTCTTACACAAGGGAGACAATGTGGTGTTTACACATGTGGGTCTGATTGATTTCACTTATGAGCATGGTCACTAGTTCCATCCATTTATCTATAAAAGTCTCAAGTTTATCTTTCTTATAGCTGAATAATACTCCCTTGTATAGAAATACCACATCTTTTTCATCCATTCCTCAGTTTGATGGGCATTTGGGTTGTTTCCAACATTTAGCTATGACACATTGCAGTGCTATAAACATGGGTGCACATATATCGCTGTGATATGATGTTTTTAATTCTTCTGGAAAAATACCCAGAAGGGGAATAGCTGGGTTAAGTGGGACTTCCAATCCTAGTTTTGTGAGGAATCTCCAGACTGATTTCTCCAGTGGTTTCATCGATCGACTCTCCCACCAGCAGTGGAGAAGTGTTCCCCTTTCTCCACGATGTCTCCAGCACTTGTCATTGGTTGATTTCTTAATGATAGCCATTCCTTGTGGGCTGAAATGAAATCTCAGTGTTGTTTTAATTTGCAATTCTTGAATGACTAATGATGTTGAACCTTTTTTCATATATTTATTCACCATTGGTATTTCTTCATCTGAGAAGTGTGTGTTCATCTCAGATGCTCATTTTTGGATTGAGTCTTTGAACTTGTGGGGCCTGATTTTTTTTTAATTCTTTATATGTTCTAGATAGGAGTCCTTTGTCTGAGGGGCAGTTGGATAAAATTTTTTCCCAATTCGTGGGTTTTCTTTTTACTTTATTGGTGATTTCTTTAGATGTGCAAAAACTTTTCAATAAGATGGGATCCCACTTGTTGCTTCTTCAAAGTATTTCCCATGCAGTTTGGTTTTTGTTCATGAACTCTCTGCCTACCCCTGTCAGACACCAACTTAAAGGCCAACATTTTCTTTGTGGATGAATCAACTGAGGGTAACAGAATTACATACTTGAAAAGCAAGGGTTATTTTCATCACGTGTTGGAAGTAGTGCCATCCAGGCTTGTGTGTCTACTCTGTTTTGCAATGTCACCAGGAACATTAAACTTTGTTTTCTTGTTCAGTCATTCCCCACTTGTGCTTGTCAACTCATAATTAGCTAATTTACCTCAAGTATTGTAAGTTTTCTTTGATAGAAGAAATGAAAAGAAAAGAAAGCATGCCAACTGAGGTGGCCTTTGTTACAAAAGATTTTTCTGGAAGTACTAATAAGTTTCCCTTAGATCTCATCACCAACCATGTCTTATGGGTACTTCTGCCTGCAAGGAAGCCTGGAAAATGTAGTTTTGCACTGGATGTATTGCACCTCCAACAAAACTGACACAGTGAAGAAGAGAACGTGTGTTGGGAGGGAAACAGGCAATCTCTGGGTCTATAGGACTGTGGCCAACATTAGCGAGAAGGCAGGTGTGGTACCTGGCTTGTGTTTAGCACCTTGTAGTTGCAGAAAACTGGTAGCTCTTGTTGGAAAAAAAAAGAGAGAGAGAAAAACAAATAGCCATGTCTCCAACTTTCTTTTATAATAATTATAAATATATATATATATATATATATATATATAATTGGAGATTGAGCTCAAGGCCTTTGCACTGAGCTACACCCAAGACTGTTTGTTTGTTTTGATACACAGTCTCCCTAAGTTGCTGAATTGCTCAGGCTGGGCTTGAACTTGCAGTCCCATTTATTGCTTGAATTTAGCAACCCTCAGTCTCCCAGAGTGCTGGTATCACAGGTGTATGCCACCGCACCCTGCTCGGGCTGCGGTTTTAAAAACTGATTGGATT
>PVLD010000227.1:0-164046 GCA_004027595.1 Dinomys branickii
AAAAAAAAAAAAAAAAAAAAAGAATTCACTACAGTTTACTCCTGGCACTCCTGCCTCATCTTTTAATGCCGGACAGTGGTAATTTAAGTGGCAGAGAAACTGGCACAACGGCCAGAGTTGATAACATAGTCCTGAGGGTGGATCCAGTGAAAGCTGAGGGGGGAAGAGAGGTCAAGTAGGTCGCCCCCCCTGCCCGGGGGGTCAAGAGTTTGACTGACAGGAGGCAGGTGGTTCCTGGGAAAACAATTGTCTCCATTCAATTTAGTCATCTGTGTGGCAGTCTCTTTTAGGTATGGAAAGGTGGAAGTGCGTATTGGAGCAGAGAGTAAGGAACACACTGTGATCATAGTTAAGCTCTGAAAGAAAAAGAAAAGCAAAATATGTCCTGTGTGCACTTTGGCCTCCGGAATGAAAATCCATCGGCATTGTTGTTGGGGAAAATTTTAGTGATGTGGTAAGGGATCTCCAGCTGGGGGTGAGGGTAAGTCAATTTCAAGGTCTTAGGTTAGGGCAGTGTCATTTGACGAGATATTGTCTCCAGCAGAGAAATTTGGGACCCAGGCATACACTCCCTTCAAACAGATACCTGCTGGAGTTGACATAGGCTTGGGCTTTGCAATATTGGGCTGAAACAATGGCTTCCTGGAGGGTTTGACCTCTGGACTGAAAATCGCTCAAACCATTAATAATAGGATCAGAAGCAACACGGTGGCGCATGGCTACACTGATGTGGCTTTAGCTTGGGGTTGCAGTTCAGGTTCAAATATGGGTCTCATGCCAAATAAACAGTTCCCTGGCTTAGGAGGTGATTTATAGTTAATGAATCCTGGGACTGTATGTGCCATTGGCCTCCAGCCCTTACAGAACAGGAGTGAAATAAACTTATGAAGGATAGAAGAAGGCCTCCTGGGCCGGAACTTTGCAGACTCATTTGTTGGTCTGGAATTTGAAAAGAGCTGGTTTCAGAACACTGCATATTTGTTCCAGGTAAACCAGATATTCTGGACTCATTGGCTACATAAAAGTTCTGTTGAACGTCTTTTCAAGAGTCTGATGCGGGCCAGGGATATAATTCAGTGCTACAAGCGCCTGCCTGGCAAGCACAAGTGTCTTTGTTACTTTTTTCTGACTGCTGAGACAAAATACCCAAAGCCCAAAATGAAGAAAGGAAAAGTTTATTTAGCCTACAGTTTGTGGAGGTTTCAGTCCATACTTGGCTGGTTCAGAGGCAGAGTGGCATATGGCAGAGGGCAAGGGTTCATGGCAGCAGGGCCCAGCAAAAACAACCAGCAAAAGGTAGGAATGGCTGCAAGCAGCCTCTTTCCTTCCCTTACATTGTAAATGGGCTACCCCCACCCAGGGGTGTGTAGCTCTCACACAATCTCCATGCCCTCCTCTTCCACAGGCTCAGGATGTGTACAAAGTAAGCACCCTGGCTTCCTGCTGAGTCACTCAGCCAAACCTCTAGACTCCCCAAGTTGACACAATGTATCAACCATAACCACAAGGTTCTGAGTTCAATTCCTGATACAAAAAAAAAGAGCCCAAACGTATTATATATGTTAAAAACTGAAATGTGTGCCTCAGTTCCTGCTGCAATTATCTGATATTATGAAGGCAATAACAAGCATCTGAACAAGGCCTTGTATTGCAGCCTAGTGTATGTGGAGCTCTGTGATGATTTTGATTTGTATTTGAGGGTTCTATGAGGCAAGAGATCTCCGACAGCTGTTGCACTTGGAGGAGACAGAGTGTTAGGTTTATCTGTTTAGATTCAATACTTTACAATAACCATAAGGATGGGTGAGTTGCTCGTGAGGAAACCCAGTGCTAAGACAATTGCCTAAAGCTTGGCAGTGTGTTGTTTCGGAGTCCTGTTCTTTGTTGAAGGTATCTTGGCTAAGGGTGACGGCCACAACATTCCTCTAAGCTCCCTCAGATATGATGGCTAGCCATGATACTCATGGAGTCTACATCTCACACTATTGTTTATTCAGTTAATCCCCAGGGGCTGTACAGGTAGTCAAGGAGTCTAGGGGAGTGATGACCTCCTCAAGGACCTTGGCACCTGGCAATGGAGTGAGGACACTCTCTTGGAAGTAGATTCCCCAGGGACCTGATTTGGTTGCATCTTCTCTGTGAGTGACCTGGGTCGCCATGCACTGCCTGATGGGTGCTGTTTCCAAGGCCCAAACCACAGGGGACAGCTGGGTAAGGCGAGTCACGGGCTCACAGTCTGTGATGGTCTCTGTTTCCGGGAGAGCCTGGGAGAGAAACATCCTTTGTTGCTTTGGTGGTTCCCGTCAAGAAGTGTTTGTTTCAGGAGCCCAGGGACAGCTAGTAGGCACTGCAAGTGTTTTGGAAACTCCAAGAAGCCTGAGAAGAGGTTGCCAAAGTCTTTATGCTCAAGGAAGTTTTGTCTTTTTTTTTTTTGAAAGACACTAGAAGGACCGGGGACAGTTTAGCAGCATAGTACCTGCCTGGCAAGCACAAGGTCCTGAGTTCGATTCCTGATTTAAAAAAAATAGAAGACACTAGAAGGAGTGCTTGTTGGTTTTAATTTTTTTTTGAGGTGGGGTCTCGCTATGTAGTTCGGTTTGATTTTAATTAAAAAAAAACTTAAAATGTGGACTATGTCACCACCAGAACCCTAGAAGATTGGACTCGTATGTCCTCAATGAATGTGTCATGAGTCTCCTTGGAAAGAGATCGTTGCCAGCATAGTGTAAAGCTGTGCTCATTAAGGACACCGGCACTAAGGTCTCACCCACAGTGATCTTACGTGCTGACAAAGCTGTTGAGATCCCAGGGGGGCAGGGGATATCGCTCAGCGGGGCAAGTGCCTGCATGGCAGGCGCAGAGTCCTGAGTTAGATTCCCAGTACCAAAGAAAAAGTTCCCAGTGGAAACCCTGGAATACAACGCTGTGTCCCTTTGGACGAGGATGCACACAGCAGGTAAGGAGCTGTTGAAATAGGTGATGAACAGAACACAGTGAATAATCTTTAAGAGCAAAGTATTTACCAGCTGCTGGTGGACGAAAATCAATCATTTCAACGATATTGAGCGTCAGGGTGGAGGTCCTTCGCCGCAGAGAGCGCAGCGTTGCGGTTGCACTCATGCATTCGAAGGTGTCTTTTATTTTTCCCAGATTGCTGAATAAGCGAAATGGAGCTGTCAAATGGAGAAGCAGTGGGGATAACCACTCCTCTATTACTTTGGTTTTATACAACATTTTAATCCCTGATGCCCTACTTCAGAATTTATTGAGCCAATGACTATTTTAACTGGAGGTTTACAGGGTCTCATTCTATCTGGCCAATTTGTAAGTGCCAAAGACTAACTTTCACTGAATTTATGATGTCAGAGCTCCTTTGCCCAGGACAGAATATTTTACGGTAATGTGTACTATGGCTTTGTAAAATTCCCGGAAGGCTATCGTTAAAGTGAAGCAGACTTTTCTCCCTTTCATATTTAGATACCTTTGTTTAAACAAAGGTCACAAAACCCGGGCTGGGGATGTAGCTCAGCAGCACAAGCGCCTGCCTGGCAAGCGCGAGGTCCCGAGTTCCATTCCCGGTACCAAAGAAAAAAGATTACAGAGGCCAAGTGTTGAAATTTAGGGAGATTGCCAGGTGTAACTATAATTGGAGCCCTACTGCTGCAGTTCGGGTTGGAGATGTCCCCTAAAGGCCCGTGTGTGGCCAGAACTGGGAGCTGTTCAGAGATGGAGGAAGCTGTAAGAGGTGAGGTGGGGGAGGAGAAGGTTAGATCCCTGGCAATGTGCTCCTGAAGGGGATTCTGGGATCTTGGCCCTTCCTGGCTACCATAAGGTAAACAGCCCTCCTCCAGCACCTGCTGCCCCAGGCCCACAAGCAGCAGACTAACTGACCATGGACTCAGCCCTCTGAAGCCAGGAGCCAGAGTAAATCTTTCCTTTTCAGCAAAGGAAAGTTGAGTGGATCGGGCATTGTGTTATAGTAGCAGAAAGCTAACACATCAGTGCATTTCAGCAGATGTTAAAATTAAGTTAAAGCCAGGTGTGGTGGTACTTGCCTATAATCCAAGCATTCAGGAGGCTGAGGAAGGAGGATTGTCACAAATTTGAGGCCAGCCTGGGCTCCACAGTGAGTTCAAGACCAGCCTGAACTACATAGTGAGACCCTGTCTCAAAAAAAAAAAAAAAAGAGTTAAGTTAGAACCTATACTGTAGAGGCAAAAATATCAGTATGTGCCATTTTTATTTAAGTACTTTATTATACAAGTTAGTATATAAATTTTTAATTTCCAATTGGATCAAATTATGAAAATGTTTAATTACGTTGCCTATTGTATATGCAATTTATTATGTATTTATATTAAAATGGTATAGTATATATGTGTATATAATTTATCTAATTATTTTTTTACTTCTCCTCCTTGTATCTAGGGGTTTATTTCTTACTAACTAATCAGGAATACTCAAGATTTAAAGTTCTTTTTAAAGTTTTTTTGGAGAGGGGAGTGTGACTTGTACTGAACTCAAGACCTTCTTTTCTCTCTTTCTTTTTGTTTTCTTTCTTTCTCTTTTTCTTTTTTTTCCTCTCCTTCTTTCTTTCCTTTGTTAGGCTTCTAGCGGCCTGAGGCTGTGGGGGTGGGGGCCTTCTTTGTCTGATTAAAGGAAAAGGGAGAGTGTTCAGAGGCCTCAGGCATTTGGATAGCTTGTCCCTCTGGAGAGCGCACCACCACCACCACAGAATAATCCAGTCCTTCACCTACCTTTTTTTTGTCTTTTTGAGACAGGGTCCCGCTATGCAGTTCAGGCTGGCCTTGAGCTCACTTTGTAGCCCAGGCTGGTCTCCAACTCCCAATGATCCTCTTGCCTCAGCCTCCTGAGTGCTGGGGTTACAGGCATGCGCCACCATGCCCTGCTCACCTGCTTTTTTAAAAACAAAACCTTTAAGATAACTTGTCTCTCTGGGCAACTGAAGCAATTATTTCCTCTCTGTTTACCCGACAAGGCCCTGCCTGTGCTAAGCAATCGGCCCCTGATATAAGCAGCAGTCTCCTCTCACAGTTCCCAGGGCACTCTTTGTAGGCAGCCACCTCCCCACCTAGGGCCCCAAACAACCTCATTAGGATCAAAGGACAAGACAAGCAGCAACACTGGGATCACTGATGCCCACGATGCCCACGGCACCAGTTCCTGCACGGCGGCGCTGTTACTTCACAGCAGAGAGGCACACCCCCTTGTCAGGCTGGTGAGTCTAGAGATCTCCTGCCCTCCTGCTCCTGGCTGGACTGGTAGTGAGAATCTCTCTATGACTCACTGCCAAGTCCTGTACTAGCCTAGTATCTGCCCAACAGCCCTTCCCAGGCAGTCACCCTTCCTACCTCTAAGCAACAAGCCACTCTGGCCAAGCAAAGCCTTCAGACTAGGGTCAATTTCAGCCGGGGGTGGGGGTGGGGGTGGGGGTGGCACACGCCTGTAATCCCCAGAAACTCTGGCAGGCTGAGGCAGAAGGATCATAAATTTGAGCACAGCCTGGGCACCTTAGTAACCAAGTAAGAACTGTCTCAAAATTTTAAAAAATAAAAAAATATAAAAGCCATAAATAAAAGTCTGAGGATGTAGTTCAGTGAAAGGCCCTTGGTTCAATCTTGAGTACAGGATGTGATGTGACAGGGGAAATAGTCCATTTTACTCTGAACAGTGGTTCAGTCGGGGAATAGTAGCAGTTTTTGTTCTTGATCCTGGTGGTACCACCACAGAGCCCTCGGGCCAGGTAGATAGCTACGCTCTGTCTGAAGGCATCTTGTGCCTCTCATGGTCTTGAAGTCTCTCTCTGGAGAGCAGCTAAAAATTCCAACCCTTCCTTGATAGTGCAGGGACAGAGGGGTCACAGGTGTTTACAGTGTGTCTTTGATAGGATCTTCTTTTTTCTGGTGGACCACCTAAAGCCTGAATGCCTGGCCTGTGAATAAGTGACCCTTATAGGAAACCTATTTTTAATGTTGGGTTCCCCTGTGGCTCTTCTCTGGTCTGTGTTCAGTCTACTGCCACCAACAAAGCCACTCTCGCCTGGCGTGGTGGCGCATGCCTATAATCCCAGCACTCGGGAGGCTGAGGCAGGAAGATCACTGTGAGTTCGAGACCAGCCTGGGCTACAAAGTGAGCTAAAGGCCAGCCTGAACTGCAAAGAGAGACCCTGTCTCAAAAAGACAGAGACAGACAGACAGAAAGAAAGAAAGAAAGAAAGAAAGAAAGAATTTTCTCTCCACTCTCGGGAGAGCCCTGAACAGGTGCATCCATCAGGTAAGTCACGGAAGAGGCAGCACACCCAAATCCATGAATTAACCAAAGTATCTTACTGGTCATAGATCCATGAAAGAAGAAAGATGCCCTTGAGGGTTGGTGGAGAGTCTGGGCACTGCAGGGTACTCAGGCAGCAGGAAGGAAGTGAGAAAAAGGGGTGGACCTGCACACCAAAGCTTTTGTTGGGGTCCAGAGTGTTATCCAGACAGGTTTCCTTTGGGGAGTTCTAACTGGTAGGTTTACAGCCAACAGGCCAGGGTCCCGTAAGAGCTCACTACAGCAGATCTGAACAGTTTGGGCAGGGTATAGGGGTGGGTGGAGTGAGGAGGTCGGTGGTCTGTAGCTGTCCCGTGAGGAAGTGGTCACAAAGAGGCTGTTGAGGAAAGCAGAGAGATACTTGGATAAGGTGAATACAGGAATTGGGAGGGGTCAGAGAACTGAAAACACTGTCTCTGGTGACTGGCTCTGCATCTGGAAGGAGAAAGTTAGAAATGGCCCCAAGTGAACATGAAATTACAGGATTTCACTACACAGAGTTATTATTTTGGAGCTCTGTCACATGCAGACAAATCTTATCTAAAATAATATAGAGATTTTTGGTTCTGGCTCCAGAAATTAGAATTTAGTAGGCCTATAGCAAAGTCCAACTATATTTTTTTGTTTGTTTGTTTGAGGATTGATTCAATGGTTGTTTGTTAAAACTTTGCATGTAATTTATTTTGTTATTTAGAGAGTTCAGGAACAATAGAATTACAGATAGTTCAACAAAGCACTAACAGGAGAGGTCTGTAACAGTTGAGTGGTATGTGGGGCTGCGAGGAGGACTCTCCACCGGAACTGGAACCAAAGGAAAATGCCTGTGGGGGTCCAAGGGGAGCCTGGGAAGTGCAGAGGACATGCATATTACAGATGGCCTTGGAAGCTAGGAAAAGCTTACACTTTACACACTGTGCAAATGATTTAAGCGTTTAAAGTAAAGGAGTCAGGGCAAATGAGGTTTTTATTTTTGATTTGCAATGTAACATCTTAGGACATAGCCTCCCCAAACGTTTCTCTCTGTATGTTTGTATACTCTTGTTTTTTTCAGTACCAGGGTCTGAACCTAGGGGTGCTCTTTTGCCTCTGAGCTACACCTCCATACCATTTTCATTTTATTTTATTCTATTCTATTTATGTATTTATTTATTTGCTCATTCATCCATTCACTCACTCGTTCATCTCTGCAACAGGGTTTAGTTGCCCAAACTGGTCTTGAGCTTGAAATTGTCCTGCTTCACCCTCTCAAGTAGCGGGGGTTACAGGCATGCCCTGACTCCTCTTGTTTTTCAGTAACAATAAATACTCGTCTATGATATCATTTTACATGGGGAAATGCCACCTCATTGTATGAATTTACCATTTTCTTTTTAACCAGGCCCATCATCGGGGCTTCATTTTGTTTCAGTGTAGCTAAGTGGTAACTACCTTTCCAAAACGTCCTTCCCTCCAGTCTGGGTTATGCTGACTACAGGAAAAATGCACGCATGATTTAGTAGCTGGGAGCATCAGAGTGGCCATTTTTGTGTGCTGAAAGTCTACACATGGCTCACCCAGGTTTCAGCTGATCTTCTGGTTTGCCTTGTGGGTGTGTGGCAGCAGCCAGTATCTCCCTCAGTTTGGGGCTGGAGCTGCCGAGGAAGAGTATGGCCTCAGCTTAGTAGAGGAGACACATCCTGAAGGGGAAACAGCTGGAACTGGCCAGCTGCCAGCATTCCTCCAAGCCCAAGAGCAAGTTCCTTCTTTCAGGGAACTCCCAGTAGCCGCTCTGAACTTACCGACCCATATCTGCACAAGGTCAGCTGACTCCAGCTTCTCTTTTCTTTCTTCTTTTATTCTTTGTGTGTGTGTGTGTGTGTGTGTTTGAGATAGGGTCTCACTGTGCAGCTCAGGCCGGCCTTGAGCTTACTTTATAGCCCAAGCTGGCCTTAAACTCACAAGGATCCTCCTGCCTCAGCCTCTCAAGTGCTAGGATTGCAGGCATGTGCCACCGTGCCCAGCCTCAGCTTTTCACTTTGTTATAAGCACTACTTAAGTGAACAATCTGGTAGCTCAATCATTCTGTACATGCTTAAAAAATATTCTTTTTTGAGACAGGGTCTTGCTAAGTGGTTCACACTGGGCTTGGACTCCCGATGACTTAGGCTGGCCTCTGAGTCACAGCAACCCTCCTGTCTCAGCCATCCAAGTGCTGAGATTATCCATGCCTGGATTTCAGTAAGTGCTTAGGATAAATTCCTAGAAATAAATGTCTAGAATAACAAGCGTTCCGTTTTTAAGGTTTTTATATATAAAACCAGGCTGATCTTCATAAGAGTTATGGTTTTGATTAAAATTTACTCAACATTGAGATTGAACACTTTTATGTGCTTTGGGACATTTACATTCCTTTTTAAGAAATTCTTGTTCACGTGGCTGTCTTTTCCTAAGTATAAGAGCTACTTCTATATAAGAGATTACAATCCCTCAACTGATATGCATAATTCAAATGTTCTCCAATTTATCCCTTTTCCTTTAAAGTTTTATAAAGTTAATGCTATGAATAATTTTCATGGTGATTCTCCTTAGCAAATCCTCTGCACCTCAAAATCATATTAATATTCACTTATGACCTTTTCTACACCACTAGTTATTTCATTTTATGAAGTAATTTAGACATCAAATATGTAAATATATAACATAAAACATTACATAGACATACTTATTAGGTTTCTGTACTTTCTGTTATGGCATATTGATCTGTCAGCAGCAATATCCCATCAACTTTAATTATTTTCATTTCATGATTAAGTGTTAACTGGTAACATAAAGCTTACCTTGCAATTCTTTTTTTTAATGTCTACTTCCTTTTTTGCAAGAGCATGCATCCCCATCTGTAGCTCCCTGTATTCATCCATCTTATGTTACTATGATGAATACCTGAGACTGGGTACTTTATCAAGAAAAGAGGTTTGGTTGGGTTTGGTGATGCACACCTATAATCCCAACTCTTGAGAGGCTGAGGCAGGAAGATTGCCACAAGTTTTAGACCAGCCTGGGTTACATAGTGACTTCGAGCCCACTCTGGACTCATAGCAAGATCCTGTCTCAAAAAAGAAAAAGAGAGATTTATTTGGCTCACAGATTTGGGGGTTCAGGTGCACAGTGCTGATATCAGTTCAGCTCAAACAAAAGCTTCACGGCTGATGGCTCATGGTGGGAGGGCATGTGAGAAAAGAGGGAGAACACGTGGCCAGGCAGGAAGTCAGAGCCGCCATGGAGGAGTCGGGCTTATTCTTATATAAAGACTTACTCTCACAAACTAGCCAAGGCCCCAAGAGAATGATGTTAATTCCTTCCCAGGGCTTCCTTTCAGTGATTTTACCACTTCCCAAAGCCCTACCTCTTATTCCCAGCACCCCTCAACATGCAGGAGAAGCTCACCTGATAGCCACACCATCACACCATGGGTAGCAGATTGAAGATGGTCACACACGCTTCAAGAGTCTTCCATCCAGAGGTAGAGTCTATATTCTCTCCTCGGTGGGCTCTATGGCTGCTTTGTCCTGGTGCATTATGGGGGAAGCGACCGTGCACCTGTTTGTAGGCTCTGGCTTTCAGAGTCTCCTTCCACCTCCCGTCTCTCAGGCACTGTCTCTGAGAGGCTGAACCGCCATGGGAGAAATCTCCAACCTCCCAATGGAATGCTGGAGATCCTACCTACAAGGTGCCAGACCTGTGAATCAAGTCAAGCTGGACTCTCTAGCCCAGCCCAGCTGGGTGTCACAGAGCAACTTCAGACAAAGCTGCGTAGACAGACAAACACCCAAATAAGCTTTTTATGCACAGAAATATCTAATAATAGTGTTGTTGCCTTAAGATGCTAGGCTTTAGCCAACAGTATCCAGCTAGACAAGGCTCACAGCAGATCCAGGCAGAAACTTGAGGGGCACGTGTTGCCTGCAGCTCTTCTGCTCTTTCCCATGAGGATGGCATAGCCCCCATGAGGCTGCTGCTGAAACCTGAAGACCTGGGCAGCCACACCACAGCTGGCCTGGGCATCACCATGCGACCCAGACAAGAATAAACTCTTGCTGTTGTAAACCATCAAGATTTCGGGTTGTTTTTGACCACATCCACACCGAATCGTGTACTACATGGCTGCTGCTGCTGTCCTCTCTTAGCACTGTGGGTAAAGCCCATTTGTCCTCATAAAAACTGAAAAAACCCACAGCTACTCGTTTTCCAAACCTCCCTTACAGCGGGAGGTGCTCTACTTCTGTCCTTTGCACTCAAAGGTACTCTTTACCTGTATCCTCCTGGTATATTTCCAGGGAAAAGACTTTCCCCTAGCACCAAAATAGAAGCTTAGCCTGGTGGCACATGCCTGTAACCCCAGCACTCTGGAAAGCCAAAGCAGGAGGGTTGCAAGTTCAAGCCCAGGAACTGGGGTTATAGCTCAGTGGTACAAGTACCTGCCTGCAAGCGCAAGGTCCTGAGTTTGATTCCTGGTACCAAAAACAAAACAAAAAGTTCAGGCCCAGCCTGGGCAACTTAGTACTCATCATGACCCGGTCCCAGAAATTAAAAATTAAAAATGGGCTGGGGATGTAGCTCAGTATAAAGGCCCTATGTTCAGTGCCAAGTACAGAAGGAAAAAAGAGATCAAAAGAGAGGGACATGAAAGAAATTATCTTTAACTACCCTAAGTCATTGACTTAGATACATTTTGTATGCTGTTTCTAGGAAGATGTGATGGCCAGAGCTGCAGAAACCATCTTGTGGCCTTGAGTAAATAAAGAATCCAAGCCAGGCATGGTGGCTCACACCTATAATCCCAGCACTCGGGAGGCTGAGGCAGGAGGATTGCTGTGAGTTCGAGACCATCCTGGGCTACAAAGTGAGTTCAAGGCCAGCCTGAATTGCATAGTGAGACCCTGTCTCAAAAAGACAATCAATCAATCGATCAATCAATAAAAGAATCCAAAGCCAACATACTAAGAAATGAAAGGATATAATAGCCTAGATCCTTGAAAATGTTTTTGACTGCCCAACAGGCTCAGTCCCCTGGGTTCAATCCCCACTCAACAACTGTAGACCTGCACACCATCAGAGACAGCTTATAGTATGAGATAATTGTTGCAACCGTTTATACCACTGTTAGCCAGTAATTCTGTCATTTGTAGGCAGAAAGTACTAACAGGCATCTAGTTATCTACTGATATTGCCTGACCAACCTAGTCAGGTGACAATGTTCTGATCTTACTCCAGGGAATCAGCACAAACCATGACTGTACATTGCTTTTGCTTCAAGTAGGAGTAACAGCAACTTCCAGTGCCCAGAAAAGCATGTGACAGGTAGGGGTAATCAGAGGACACTTTCACCTGGCTACGGTGGACAGGCCAATAGTTCTGGGGCTTTGGGTAAAAGCAGTGGAAAAGAAAGGTATCATGCTGTTCACTGGGATTTCTGCTTCAAAATGACACTTTGCTACTAGTGGAGAGGAGGACAGAGTTGAGAAATGAAAAGATGAACTTCTGATGATATCACTGAACTTTTGGAACTCTCCTTTGCCTGACCTACCTTTGAACTTTTATTTCAGTTATACAAACCAATAAAATTCTATTCTTTCATAAACCAGTTAACAACTGAAGAAATCCTGAGTGATGCAGGCCAGAGTCCGGGTTTACAGATGTGACCGAGGGCTTCCACTGAGATAAGGGGGCTGGAGGGAAAGACAAGCCCAACTGCTCTGCAGCACAGGGCTATTATCTGACTCGTTCCGAAAGTTAATTACCCAAGGGTGTAGAGCAGATAACTACAAGGGCCCAGATTTCAAACCCAGGCCTAACCCAGGACTCCTGAACTCATTTATGCTAAACCATACTGTCAAGGCAAGTCTTTACCAGGAATCAAACCCGTACGCTGCCTCTTAAACACCAAGGGAGATTTATTGGTGCGAATGGGTGGGACTGAGCTATGTTCTATTTGCGCATCAAGGTCAGAGTCTGAACTAAGGTCCTCATCAGCTAGAAAGAGTCCACCGCAGCATAGCAAGGTGGGTGCCGCATCGTGGATTTGCTCTTCTGTTTGCTTCTCCTCCCAGGGCTCCGTGCACAGATTCAAGTTGTCTCCTTGGCAAGGAAGAGGGCTTTCTCTGAACTTCCCAACTCCCTTTAGCCTATGGAGATGGGTCCCTCTAAAAGATTCCAGGACAATTACAGCCCTTCCCAGCAGCCTCTGTGAAATATACTGGAACCATTCCTCTCTGGGAAGCCCCTCCCAATGGATGAGAGTTTTTAATTTACAGGAGTGAGGTACAATTCCCTCTGTAAACTCATATATATATATATATATATATATATATATATATATATATAAGATTTTATATAACTGATATGTATATATCATCATAGCACAGCATAACATGTGCCTAGGGGTTGAACTCAGGCCTCCGCACAGAGCTCCAGCTCCAGCCCTTTTTTCCTTTGAGACAGGGTCTTACTAAGTTGCTAGATTGCCCAAGCTGGCCTCAAACTTGTGATCCTCCTCCCTCAGCCCCCCAAAATGCTGAGATTACAGAGGTACACCTCCATATCTACTTTCAAATATATAAACTTTTAACCAGACATGGTGACACACACCTATAGTCCCAGCATTTGGAAGGCTGAAGCAGGAGCATCGCCATGAGTTTGAGGGCAACCTGGGCTACATAGTGAGTACAAGGCAAACCTGAATTACATAGCAAGACCCCATCTCAAAAATCTTATATAAAATTGAACCTGAAAATCTAAAATTCAAAATGCTCCAAAATCTAGAAATTTTGAGCACCAATCCGACAGCACAAGTGGAAACTTCCACCCCTGACCTCATGCAATGGATCAAAGTCAAAATGTAAGTGCACTAAGAAAGTTGAACAGCCAGGTGTGGTGACCCACACCTGTAATCCCAGCTAAGGCAAGAGAATCAGGAGTTTGAGGCCAGCCTGGGCAACTCAATCAGATCCTATCTCAAAATAAAAGAATAAAAGGGGTTGGGGTGTAGTTCAGTCCTTCCTGGATTCAATCTCCAGTACCAGGAAAAAGAAAAGCATAAAATTATCCTCAGGCTTTATGTACAAAATGTATAGGAAACATTAATGAATCTCATGTTTCCATAGCGATCACATTTCAAGATATCTCTTTACATATATGTGGATATGCCAACATTTGGAAAAACTCCCAAACACTTCTGGGCCCAGGCATTTTGGATAAGTGATACCCAGGCTCTAATCCCTGAATCACAGGTCAATGGTGATATATGACAGCAATAATAAAGGTGACAGATAAGTCAGTGACAAGCATCAACTGCCTCTCAGAGAGATCACCATGTGTGGTTAAAAGTTTATATGTTTGAAGGTAGGCATGGAGGTGTACCTCTGTAATCTGTAAGCATTTTGGGGGGCTGAGGGAGGAGAATCACAAGGTTGAGCCCAACCTGGGCAATTTAGCAACTCAGTGAGACCCTGTCTCCAAGGAAAAAAAGGGCTAGAGATGTAGCTCTGTGTGAAAGCCTGAGTTCAACCCCTAGTCACGTTATGCTGTGCTGTGTTATGCTGTGCTGTGATGATATATACATATCTGTTATATAAACTTATATACATGAGTTTATAGAGGGAATTGTACCTCTGTCCTGTAAATTAAAAACTAGCATCCATTGAGAGGGGCTTCCCAGAGAGGAATGGTTCCAGTATGCTCCACTGAGGCTGCTGGGAAGGGCTGTAATTGTCCTGAAATCTTTTAGAAGGACCCATCTACGTACCCATCTCACAAGAGGTCGCCACTGGTATCACCAATCCCTCTCTTCCGCACAAAAATCCATGAGCACTTCTATCAGAGTTGACAGGGAAAGAGGGCCTCAGCAGGTTGGACCACAGCAGCCAGACTGACCTCTTCTCTGCACAACAAAGGTCTCCAATGCCTTGAGCTCAGGTGGCACCAAGGGGCTTTTATGCTGAGAGGTGGTGGGGAAGTATGCTCCCCACGCACCAGGGCAGCAAGTGGAGTCTTGCGGGTCCCCCTAGGTGCTCCAGTACCTGCTTAGATCTGAGTACTAGTTCCCCAGGGCAGATATGCACAGGAATGATGGGGAAAGTCTTCCTGGGAACCCCTTGTGTCTGTGTGCTGTGGATGCTGGAGCCCGCTTAGAGATCATGGTCCCCTGCAGCCTAGCCAGAAGGTGTAGGCCAGGGTTTCTAAAAGTTGAAACTTGGACCTCTAGCACAAAAATCACTTATGAAAGTTACAGATTTCCCTAGAGATTCAGGAACTCTCAAATGGGGCCAGAGGTTCTGAACTTTTCAATCAGATGAAATTTGCCACCAGGAAATTTTGAGTAACTCTATCATGGAAAAAACAGCAACAATAAAGCCACTCTTTCTCCTCCCCCGTCTCTCCTCTCCTCTCCCTTCTTTCCTCTCCTCTCTTCTCTTCTGTTTTCCTCTCTTCTCCTCTCTTCTCTCTCTCTCTTTCCTTCTCTCCTCTACATCTCTTTTTATACAAATCCCTCACAGTGTCCAGAAAAACAGCCACTCTCTCAGCTTTATCCCCAGACTCCCCACTCCCTCTCTTTACTTGGGATCAAACACTAAACAAATACTGCTCAATAAGAAAGTGCTGGGCCAGGGATGTACCTCAGAGGCACAGCACCCTCCTGACAAAGCCCTAAGTTTGATCCTCAGTACCAAAAAAAAAAGAATAAAAAATTAAAACGTGCTCATTCATGTGGCAATCCTCTAACAAAAATCACAAAATTCCAAAGGGAACCAAATGCTCCCCCTTTTCACACACACACTCCAACTATGGGACTCATCTGTCTGACTCAATCATAATCAAAATGTAAATGTTGAAATGGGATTAATACTCCACTGCAGGTCATTCCATGTTACTGAGGCCCCAAAGTGATATAGTCTTTACAGGGCTTCAAACTCCCTAAAATCAGAAAATGCCAGAGTATTAAATCCTCTTTAATGCAGGCTTCTTCAGTGTGCCCCAGGGAGCCTCCCACCACTGCATAGGAGGGTGTACTTGTGCTCCAGAAAGTCTAGTATGTCTTGAGTTTCACCAGAAGCACCTGAAGATAAGGATTTGAGGTGGTCTGAGAACACCAAGGGGCATAAGCCAATGAGACAAGATGGGAAGGAACTTGGTACAGGGTGCTCTAGAAGGCAGGTTGACACTGTGGGCACTGGGGGCTCAGACCTGCTGGAGATTCTTAAAAGAATGAAGAACTGCCAACTTTCATCAGTCACTCATTGAGAATTTTTCCAAGGATCATTAACTTCCTGGCACTTCCAACCTCCCCAGGCACAGGCTAGGTACATGTCTATGCCAGCCACAGTCCACAGGTAGAGTACCACAGGTGCTGGGATGAAGAAGTCATTGGCACATAGATTACTGGTGAGTACCAAGCAGGTGGTACGTGATAGAGGCGTAACAGTGGGCTCTCTTGGAGGAACAGCCCTGGTTTATCACACTTGCCAATGTCCACGTGTAAATATTCCTAGTTCTGCTGACTTCAAGCCACCAATATAACAGAGTGGAGAAGAGATGAGCACAGCTGGTTCTCGTGTGCTGGCAAAGGGTGCGCCAACCCATCCATAGGAGGGGACAGGGACAGCATCTCCTGTCCCCTTTCAGTGAAAGGACCTTGCTACCAACCTAGATGCTCACGGTCAGATGGAATTTTGATACTACTCTGCAGTGTACTGTATCAGTGTGTGAAACTCTTCCTGTTAACACAACAGAATTATTCTCAAACATCACACTCTTAGGCAGGTATGTACTGTTTATTATTCTTGCATCGTCTCCCCCATCACCAGCCCTCACTACATATCATGCTTCCATGAGATCAAGAAAAACCATTTAAGAAGCCAGATTCCAAGAGTCCTCCATGTGGTCAACCAATAAGGGGTATCTCTTGTCTTGCCTGAGAAAAAACAGCACACAGACACACATGACAAATTCCCCATTCTCCTGATAGCAGTTCTTCATTTTTCTTTAGGCAGCCACCTCTCGCCCCATCCTGAGTCCCCAGACCGCCTTTCCTAGGAACTAGTACCTGCCATCAGCCTGATCAGTTGGAGCATTCCTTTCCCCAGAAGACACGGAGAAGAGCTCAGGGGGGCAATAACACTCTTTGCTTGGAACTACAGGAATAAGGAAATCCCTTCCTGCTGGCTTACCAGGCTAGAAGGATGGAAGCCTGGAGCCACTGGTGCCCCTCTCTGCCATGAGAAAGAAGCCCTCCCTCCTGAGGACAAAGCCAGCACAGAAGAAAACTAAGCTGGGATGTGCAGCTGAGAAAATGGAGTTCTGATAACATCACTGGTGCCTGACAACAGCTTCTTCCAGACTTTAATTATATGTGCCATAAAAGTCCCTTTTTTCAGTTAAATCACTTTGAGACGGACTTTCAATCATCCACAACCAAAGATTGGTGGCTGGTTCAGAGACCTGAGATCAAAGGAGCTAAGCTTGGGTTCACATCCTTCCTGCTTTCTCTTGGCCATAAGCAGAGATTGCTTTAGAAGAACACAGTGAAAGGGGATCCTGCCTCCACCAGTGGTAGGGATGGATCCCAAGCAGACACTGGCCAGAGGCACAGGCGGGTCACTTCAGGATCCTGATGCTCATCTTCTGCTCGATGTTCATCTTCTCTAAGGACTAGAAGAAGAGAGGTATGGTCAGGTAAGAGGGCTCGAATTCCAACCCTCTAGGCTTCCCATCTCCTCCCCCAGGTGCCCCAGGCCTTCCATTCTCTAGACCCCTTACCTCCCTCCGTCCTTCAGAACAGTCATCTCCTTTGATCCGCCTCCTAGGGACTCCTGACCTCCCCTCCCCAGTCTCCCAGGGCATCCTGACCTTGGTGAACTCCATGAAGGACACGGCCCCGTCCCCATCCTCATCTGCCTCCTGCACTGTGCGGTCTGCAATGCTCTCCAGCTGCTCCTCGGTCACCTGGACCCCAACCATCAGGCGGAGAACCTGGGAGGCGGGGGAGAGGCAGCCCTGAAACAGTGGCACAAGCCTGCACTCTCCCAAGCACACTGCCTAAACCCCCATCCATCCCTCTGCCACATTTCCCCTCAGCCCAATCGCTTTCCAGCACTTCCTCTGAGAAGTACCCACAGTGCTTCACCCTCCAGCCCCCGTGTACCCTTCACTGCCCCACACTCACCTCCACAGTGTGCCCAGGCTCATTTCCCAACTTTCAGCCTCCTCACCATGCCCGTCTCCAGCCCCATCCCCGCCTCATTACATCCATTGCAGAATTTCCCCGTCCTGACACTATTGGCACTGGGGGCCGGATAACTCCCTGTTGCAGGAAGCCATCTTGTGCATGGTACACCATATAGCAATATTCTGACCTCCACCTGACAGATACCACTTTCCCCACCTGTGACCAAGAGTGTCTCTGGATGTTGCCAAATGTTTGCTCAGGGGGGACAAAATTTTCCCCAGCTGGGAATCTCTGATCTATTCCTAGCCTCAGACTCAATCGCTCCCTAGCCGAACTTGCAACTAACTCACGTTCCAACCCTACCCATTCCATTTCCCGTCCAAGACCCCAATCACCCACCACATCCAGCCAAGAGAGGTCCCCCCACATACCCTGCACCGCCTCCCTCAACCCACCCACCCTCCACACATCTCATCTCTGCACTTGGTTTCTTCCAACCTGTAGCATCTCGTGCCTGGAGATCTTTCCATCCCGATCCAGGTCATACAGCTGAAAGGCAACTAGGCAGAGAGGAGGGGAAGGGATGGTGAGTCTTCCCTGCTCTCATCTGTCAGAAGGTCACCGTGGAAGACTGGAAGGCCATCACAGCCTCACAGAGGAGTGAGGGACCCCCGGGCCTCTCCCTGATGCTGGTGAATCTGAGGTGTGACTTGGGCAGCTCCCCACACACTCACAGCGAAGTTTGTTCATCCTGCTGTTGACGGGTTCGGGTTGTTTGGGGTCTCGCATTCCTGGGTCCTCATCTACAGGTCGAAAATGAGCAAGGACCCGGACAAAGCCTGGGAAATCCACTCCGTGATTCCTTGGGGAGAATGGAGAGGGACAGGAGTCACGGAGATGGGCTCTCGGCCCGTCTCTAACCTCTCACCACCCATCCACTCGGGTCTTTCTACCTTCACCCCCGAGCAGCCTCACCCATCCGGGAAGAAGCTGTCTATGATGCGGTCTCCCAGAGGGTTCACAGCCAGCGCCCCAATCTGCTGGAGATCCATGCGGCTGTAACATCAAAATTCACAGGGCGTGGGACAAAGGCCGCAGATGAAGGCGATGCAAGAGGAAATGAGGTTAGAAGTCATGGGGCCCCCTCACCTCAGGTAGCCCTTGTTGTTCCTGTCCAGCGCCTGGAACCGGTGGTAGAGGCGGAGCAGACTGGCTTGTGAGACTGCAGCAGGGAGAGGGGAGACTGAGACGCCGGGGTCCCCCGACCTGGACACCAGCGCCCTCGAGCTCGCTCCTCCCCTCGCGCGCCCAGACGCTGGGGTCGTGGTCTCCCCGCTCGAAGACCCGCGCTGGGGATCCGTCCCCCCAGCAGGCCGCCCTAGTGACCCCACGCCGCGCTGAGTCCCCTCCCGTCCCGGCCCCCAGGCCCCCAGGGTCCCTCCGTCCCCGGTCACCGAGCGCGCTCAGGAGCGGCTCCGGGCTCCCGGGCAGCGGGGCCGAGGACCCGGACTCGCTGCAGGGTCCTCATCGCCAAGTCCTGGGTCCAGGCTGCCGCGCCAGAGGGAGCTCGGCGGACCCGGAGAAGCGCGCCCAGGTCAAGGTCCCAGGCTCCCAGGGTCCCAGCGCTCGGCTCCCCACACCCCGAGAGCAAAGTCGGCGCCCTCCGCGCGCGGTCAGCGCTGCCTCCAGCCTCGAGCCGGCTGGGGGACAGGAGGTGTGGGGTGAGGCTGGGGACAGGGGCTGCGGTGTGAGGCTTGGGACACAGGGTGCGGGGTGAGGCTGGGGGACAGGGGGTGCGGGGTGAGGCTGGGGACACGGGGTGCGGGATGACCCTGGCCCCCAGCGCGTGAACCTTGACCACGGGACCCCGCCCTGGCTCGGCGCTCGCTCGGGGACCCCGGCCCGCACCCCGCACCCGCAGTCGCGCACTCACAGCCGGTCTCCCGCCGAATGCGCTCCGCGTCGGGGACGCTGGCCGCGTGGGAGCTGCGCGCGCCCATGTCCCGGGGCGCGGCTCGGTGCGGACGGCCTCCAGCCAAGGCCAGCGGGCGGGCTGGCTGCAGATCGCGTCGTCCTCGCCTCCCTCTGCCGCCCGGCGAACAGAAACAATGCCCGGGCCCGGGTCAGAGGGGAGGGCGCGGCTGCGAGAGCGCGGGGTTGGCTGGAGGCTGGGTGGGGCCGCGCCCGCCCTCCCCGCACCGCCCGTCCGCGTCCTCTGGGCGCCGCGGCACCCCCTCCCCGCCCCTCCGAGGTAGGCTCTGCCCCGTTGGATGCTCAGCCAGAGGCACATTCCCAGCCCTGCTGGAAAGAGAAGCCCCTTTGGCCCCATGTAGGACGGCCCGTCGTGAAGGAGGAAGGGGAGGTCTTAGGGGACCCCAAGAGGGGTCGTGAGAGGGAGGGCAGGGGTGGAAGGAGACTGCCTCGGTCCAGTGGCCTTGGACTGGACTCCCAAGTACAGCACTTACTCTGAACAGGCCGTCGTACCTCGGCTCATCGTTCTGCGGTGATCTACAGAGCAGTACTGCTGTTGTGATGGAGCCAGTGCTTCGAAGCCAGTGGATTTATCCCCACATCCAGGTTCCCGCTTCTCCTGAGAAATCAGCTCTTGACACCACTAAGCCAAGGGCTGTCCACTTCCCACAGCTCCCTCCCGCCCCCCGGTGGGCCCCTTAAGACATTAGACCGGCCTCGGGAAGGGCAAGAATCTGAACCCTGAGGGAGGTCGCAGACGTCACCGTGACCTAGCCTAAAACACCGCAGGTGACAATGAGGAGAGCCCTTGTTCATGGCCTGTGCCCAGGCACCTTGCTGACCACTGTCTGCATCCGCTCAAAGGTTCCCTGGAGCCTCTAGTAGACGGCTTCCGATTTTCACCTTCCGGGAGCGGCAAGGGGGATTGCTTTTCAGTTATTTGCTTTTTAATGTTTTTCCTTAGTACTTGTCTGCAACATATAATAGTCACATTTATCATGAGGAGTCGGTCCATGTACACAACACTTCGCAATTTATCTCCCAGCCCTCTTCTCCCTGCCCACTCCTCCTGACTCTCAGTCCCCTCCCCGTTGGTGAAAGCCCTATTTCTGTTGGAAAGCAGGCTGTCTCTCCTAGTCTCCTGGCTGTTGCTATCACTGAACACCACAGACTGAGTAACTTATTTCAAAGAAAGGTTTATTTGGCTCATGGTGTTAAAGATTGGGAAGTTCAAGAGCAGACAGCCACACCTCTGGAGGTGCTGCTTGCTGGGGGATCTCTCTGCGGAGCCCTGAGCTGGTGCAGGGCATCACACGGTGAGACAGACAGCGCATCCAACTTGGCTGTGTCCTCTTCTTCCAAAGCGGAAGACCCATGGGATCAGGGCGCCACCTTTATGCCTCGTGTCACCTTAATGCTGCCTCACAAAAGTTCCACCTCCAAATACCGAAGTTAGGTTAAGTTTTAACCCCTTCATACTTCACAACAGGGGTTAAACTTCGACATGATTTTAGTGGTGGAGGCACTCAAACCATGGCACTTGCGTTCTCAATGAGCACATAAGGAGACCCCCAAAAAACCTTACTTTCTTTTTATGTGTAAAGTACAGATATACACAGGGTGCATACATAAACATACAGTACATCTGGAGCATTAAAATGTCAAGGGAAGGGGTGGTGCAAAATACCTAAAAAGACTCCCAGGAAGGAAGGATAGGAAATCAAAGAAAGCGGTTATAAAGGCATAAGCACTACAGTGCCACTGTGACATGGCATTTGTCATAATCATACATGCCCACAAATTTTCCAGGGGGAAATGCATATAATTCATCACAAAGGTTCAAGTTCATATCCACCCTGGAGAGAAAGGAGCTGGAGAAACAGTGTGTTCTCCAGCCAGAGGCTTGCATCAAATGAGCCTTGAAAAATATTGATCTGAGAAGTGCTTGCTTCTCTTTCAGACACCCCAAGGATTACACAACTGGTGTGGGAAAGGTTTGATTCCCTTTCAGAAACCCCTAAGGACTAAAGCATGTGGGAAACACACTCCTCCCTAGTGAAGTTGAACAGTCACTGCAGACTTGCTTGGAGTTGGGCTGCATGTGTGGCTTGGGTTCAGTTCTGAACCCAAGAGGGGGTGCAGGTCCTGGGATGCTGCAGTCATGTCAGCCCAGCTTGGATGTTGATCTGGGAAGGGCTTCTCCAGCCTGAAGCTCTGAATCAGCCCTACACTACAGTAAACAAGGCCAGAGGGTAATGAGCAGTCCCAATGCACTTGCTCCATGCTGAAATCCAGGAAATGCTGTGCTGGAATCCAGACTTGCTCGATGCATGCAAGCAGGCTTTAAATCCACTTCCCAATATACATGGCCCCATCTGAAAATTTCACAGTTCTGAAAAGAGAGATACTTTAGGAAATTTTTCTTCTGCAAAATCTATTAAATTAAATTCTGGCTGAACATTTGTTTTCTGCCTTTAAGGTATGTAGAAGTTCCCAGCCATCCCTGATGAAGGTTCACCTAGAAAAATGAACACGTACAATAATAAGGAAAATACAAAACTCTTACTACTGGATAGCAAGGAAGTAAATCTCCCAGATGGGTGTGATGGTCCATGCTTATAATCCCATCCCTCTGGGAAGCTGAAGAAAGAGGACTGCAAGATTGAGGCCATCCTGAGCTACATAGAAAGTTCAAGGCCAGCCTGGAACACAGTGAGACACTGTCTCAGAAAATATAAACAAAGAAGTAAATGTCCCAACTAGAAAAATGTACAAGGGACTTGGAAAGACATTTCTTTAAAAAAGATATGTGAGTGGCCACAGAAATACACGAAAAGGTTCTCAATACTGCTAGTCTTCAGGAAACTAAAAATCAAGCCGAAATAGGACACTGCTTCACACCCACAGGCATGACTACCATTAAAGCAAGCAAATAAAGGCAGTAGAAAATAAGAACTCTTGGGGAGAATACAGAGAAATTACAGCCTCCTGTGCTGCTAATAGAAATGTAAAATGGTTCAGTTGTTGTGAAAACACTTTGAAGATTTTCCAAAAAGCTAAATAATACTACACGACAGTCATTCTACTAGGTATATACTCCCAAAAGAATTGAAAACATGTTCAAACAAAAACTTGTGCATGAACATTCAAAGCTACACTATTCAAAAACAACCAGAGGTAGAAATCACCCAAATACTCATCAACTGATGAATAGGTAAAAGAAAAAAAAAGTGGCATATCCATACAAATATAGCTTAACCACACAAAACAATGAAGTACTGATACAGGCCACAACATAAATAAATCTGGAAAATATTATACTAGTAAAATAGACCGCTTACAAAAGAATACATATTATGTATATATTAAGTATCTTTCCTGCTGCTGGGACAAATTACCCAACACCCACAACCTAAAGGAGGAGAGATTTAATTTGGTCCCCTGGAGATTCAGTCCATGGTGAGCTAGCTGCGAGGCAGGAACTTGAGGGGGAAGAGCACGGCAGAACTAAGATGCTTTGATCATCATGGTGGCCAGGAGCAGAGCAAAGGAACAGCGCCAGAGACGAGGAGGCCAGGGATCGTATCTAGTACCCAAAGTCACACATCTGTGACGCACACAGATACACACAGAAGTGTACTTCACTAATCTGATAGGCGGCTTCCAAGGTAATCCAGTTGACACAATTAAGTTTAACCACCATATTATGTAATTACATTTATAGGAGGTTTAAGAACCAGAGAACCTGCAGAGACAGAGAAGTAGGTTAGGGGTTGCTGAGGGTTGGTGGGGGTGGGGGGTAGGGGAGGGGAAATAGCTAAAGGCCATGAGACTTTTTTTCAATTGTTTTTTATTTTAAAGAGAAAAGAAAACAAAATAACAACAAAGATAAAGACCAAACAACACAAAAACAATAAAAATGCTACAGAATTTGAGAACAAGATGTTGGAAATTAACAATGGTTGGTGTATTGCGTATTGTTATCTTCAACGAAGTTGTTCAGATTACCAGATGTAAGAATGCAAGATGGATCAAACCATTAAAGAGAATAAAAAAAATAATAAAAATAATTAGAAACAACACAGTTTCACTAATTAAGGAATCCAACGTTTGCTACATGGCATATTGTTGTTCACATTACCAGATATAAGCATGCAATATTGGTAAAAAAAAAGATTTAAGCATTAACTGTTCTTTTCAATAAATCAATAGACATCAGCAGTACAATTATCCCAGCTGTCCTTGTATATACATATATATTTTTCTCTTCCTTATTTCTTTCTTTTTTCCTTTCCCTCATCCCAGTTGTTCCTTCCCTTTGAGCAATTTCTTTCCCTTTCACAAGATCTATTGTACCTTTTGGGTTTTGTTTACTCTTTCAGTAGGAAGACAATATGATGTTTACATATGCGGGTCTGATTTATTTCACTTATGAGTATGGCCTCTAGTTGCATCCATTTACCTATAAAAGCCTCTAGTTTATCCTTCTTTATAGTTGAGTAATACTCCATGGTATAAATATACCACATCTTTTCTATCCATTCTTCAGTTAATGGGCATTTGTGTTGTTTCCAAGATTTAGCTATGAGAAATTGAGCTGCTATAAACATGGGTGCAGATATTGCTGTGGTATGATGTTTTCAGTTCTTCTGCAAAAATACCCAGAAGGGGAATAACAGAGTTTAATGGGACTGTAATCCTTGTTTTCTGAGGAATCTCCACACCAATTTCCACAGTGGTTGTACAGTCTACACTCCCACCAGCTGTGGAAAAGGGTTCCTTTTCCCCCACAGCCCTCCAGCATTTGTTGTTGGTTGATCTCTTGATAATAGCCATTCTTTCTGGAATGAGATGGAATCTCGGTGTTGCTTTGATTTTTATTTCTTGAATGACCAATGATATTCAACATTTTTTCATATATTTTTTTGCCATTAGCATTTCTTCAACTGAGAAGTATGTATTCATCTCAGATGCCCATTTTTGGATTGAGTCTTTAAATCTTGGGGGCCTGAATTTTTAAAATTCTTCATATGTTCTAGATAGTTGTCCTTTGAGGTGCAGTTGGCTAAATTTTTTTTCTAATTCATGGGTTTTCTTTTTACTCTATTGGTGATAACTTTTGATGTGCAAAAACTTTTCAATAAGATGAGATCCCAGTTATAGATTCTTTGAAGTATTTCTCGTGCAGTTTGGGTTTTGTTGATGAACTCTCTGCCTACCCCTATGTCTTCAAGATTTTTACCTACTTTATTTTCCAATAGGTTTAGTGTTTCTGTTTTAATATTTAGATCTTTGATACATTCTGACATCATTTTAGTGCATGATGAAAGACATGGTTCTAGTTCACTCTTCGGCATGTGGAAAGCCAGTTTTTCCAGCACCATTTATTAGAGGCTATCTTTTTTCCAGTGAACATGTTTGGCCTCTTTGTCAATGATAAGGTGGCTGAGTGTGTTTGTAGCTGTGTCTGCATCTTCTAACCTGTTCCATTGATCTTCAGGTCTTTTTTTGCCAGTACCATGCTGATTTTATCACAGTAGCTTTGTAGTATAATTTCAAGTCAGGGATTGTGATGCCCCCTGTTTTTGCTTTGTTGCCCAGAATTACTTTTGCTATTCTAGGTCTCTTCTGGTTCCAGATGAATTTTAGGAATGTTTTCTCTAAATCTGTGAGGTATACTAATGGTATTTTAATCAGGATTGCATTGAATCTGTATAACAATTTTGGGAGCACGGCCATTTTCACAATACTGGATCTTCCTGTCCATGAGCAAGAAATATATTTCCAATTTCTGAAATCCTCTTTGATCTCTTTTTTCAAAGTACCATAATTTTCACTGTATAGATCTTTTACTTCCTTTGTTAGAATGATTCCTAAGTATTTCTTTTTTTTTTGGATGCTATTGTGAAAGGTGTGGTTTCCCTAATTTCTCTCTCAGTGTGTTTGTTGTTTGCGTCCAGGAATGCTATTGATTTTTGAGTGTTGAGTTTGTATCCAGCTATGCTACTGAATTTGCTTATTAAATCTACAAGTCTTTTGATGGAGTTTTGGGGGTCTTTGATATAGAGTATTGTGTTATCTGTGAATAATGATAATTTCACTAATTCCTTTGCAATTTTTATTCCTTTTATTTCTCTCTTTCTTGTTTAATTGCTCTGGCTAATGTTTCCAGAACTATATTGAGTAGAAGTGGTGGTGGTAGACATTCTTGTCTTGTTCCTGATCATAAAGTGAAAACTTTCAGTTTTGTTCATTTAGTATGATGTTGGCTGTTGGTTTGTCATAGATGGTTTTTATCAGATTGATATAAAGACCATCTATTCTAATTTTCTGTAGGCTTTTTATCATGAATGAGTGTTGGACTTTGTCAAAAGCTTTTTCTGTATCTATTGAGATGATCATGTGATTTTTATCTTTGTCTCTGTTGATATGGCATGTTATATCTATTCATTTGCATATATTGAACCATCCCTACATTCCTGGGATGAGTTCCATGCGGTCTTGGTGTATAATCTTCTTAATGATTTGCTGCATATTGTTTTCGGTAGTATTTTATTGAGAATTTTTGCATCTATGTTCATTAGGGAGATTGGCCTGTAGTTCTCTTTTTTGGTTGGGTCTCTCTCTGGTTTTGGTATCAGGTAATACTTGCCTCCAGGAATGAATTAGGGAGAATTCCTTCCCTTTCAATTTCATTAAAGAGTTTGAGAAGAATGGGCATTAAATCTTCTCTAAATTTCTTCTAGAATTCAGCTGCAAATCCATCAGGACCTTAGCTTTTCTTTGTTGGTAAGTTTTTAATTACATTTTCAACTTCCTTGACTGATACTGGGTTATTCACAATTTTTATATCTTAATTCAGCTTTGGTAATTCATCTGTATCTAGGAATGTGTTTTACACATTCCTTCTATTTCTTGTGTTTTACATCCTATGAGAGCAAAGATTTTGAAGTAGGTATTGATGGCCTTCTGAATTTCTATAGGATCTGTAGTGATTTCTCCTTTTTCATTCTTTATTGTATGAATTTGAGTTTTTTCTTTCCTTTTTTTTTTTGATAAGGTTGGCTAGGGGTTTATCAATTTTATTTATTCTTTCAAAGAACCAACTCTTTGATTCATTAAGTCTTTGTATTGTTTTCTTAGTCTCCATTGTATTAATTTCTGCTCTGATCTTTATAATTTCCTTCCTTCTTTGGGTTTTGGGCTTGATTTGCTCTTCTTTTTCTAGAATATTGAGGTGCAGCATAAAGTTGTTTATTTGTGCTCATTCTGCTTCCCTGATGTGAGAATTCACTACTATAAATTTCCCTCTGAGGACCACATTCATTGCATCCCACAGGTTCTAGTAAATTGTAGCTGCATTTTTGTTTGATTATAAATATTGTTTAATTTCCTCTTTAATTTCATCTGTGACCCAGTGGCTGTTCAGGAGGGTGTTATTTAATTTCCATATGTTTATGGAGTTTTTGAGATTTCTTTTTCCAGTAATTTCCAATTTCATTGCACTATGGCCAGATATGCATAGGATAATTTAAATTCCTTTGCATTTACTTAGGCATGTTCTAGTATATGATCTATTTTGGAGAACATCCCATGTGCAGCTGAGAAGAATGTATATTCTGATGTTGTTAGGTGGTACACTGTAAAGGTCTACTAAGTTTGTTTATTCACAAGTTTGGTTTAGTTCTGTTATTTCTTTGGTGACATATGCCTAGATGACCTATCTCTTTGTGACAATGGAGTATTAGAGTCTCCCATTACAACTGTATTATTGCATATCTGATTTTTCATGTGTGTTAAAATTTGCCTTATATAGTTGAGTATTCTTGTATTTGGTGCATTTATGTTTACGATTGTTATCTCTTCCTTTTGCAGTTTTCCCCTAACAAGTATGCAGTGACTTTCTTTATCTCATTTGGTTATTCTTAGCTTGAAGTTCACATTGTCTGCAAACAGCATAACTACTCCTGCTGTTTTCTGGGTTCTTGTCAAAGGGCATGTTGTTTTCCATCCTTTGACTTTCAGTCTGAGAATTTCCCTTTGAGTTAAATGGGTTTCTTGTATAGAACATATTGTTGGACTTTGTTTCTTGATCTATTTTGCCAGTCTGCTTCTTTTGATGGGTGAATTTAGGCCATTTACATTGATTATTATAACTGATAGTATTTGCTTATCTTTGTCATATGATTTTCCCAATGTTGGTTCCCTACTTTTCCCCTCTGTTTAATTGCATGCTCTGTTTGGTGATTCCTTTCTATTGTTGTTCCTGAAGTTGTGGTCATTTTTATCTCTTTTCAGAATATCTTGTAGTATTGTTTGTAAGGTTAGTTTGGTGGTCATGAATTACTTCAGTTGTTCTTTTGTGGAAGTATCTTATATCTCCATTAATTTTGAAAGATAGTTTTGCAGGGTATATCAATCTGAGTTGGAAGTTGTTTTCTTTCAGGACCTGAAATACTTCATTCCAAGCTTGACTTGATGGTCTGTGTTGAGAAATCTTTTTGACCTGATGGTTTGTATTGAGAAATCTGCCATGATTCTGGTGGGATTTCCTTTATAGGTGATTTATTTCTTTTTGCTAACAACTTTTAATAGTCTATTCTTTTGCTGAATTTCTGGGATCTTGCTTATTAGGTGTCTGAGTGTACATTTATTTTGCTAATGGATAACTGGAGTTCTATATGCCTCACCTAACTATACGTCAGATTCTTTCCCCATGTTTGGGAAATTTTTTGCCACTACTTCTGCAAATAGTCTTTTCATGTCATCTATGTCAATTCCTGCTGTTTTATTACACCTATTAATCTTAAATTATTTCCTTTGCATCATCTTGCAACTGTTGAATTATTATTTCCTGGTTCCTTATTTTTAAGTGATCTTTCCTTTCACAATCACTAGCTGCAATGCTGTCTTTAAGGTCTGAAAGTCTATCTTCAGTTTCATTCAAGTGATTTCGTCAGCTTTCAGTGGAATTTTTAATTTCCTGGACATCCGTTTGAATCTGTTTCATGCATTCGAATTCTTTCCTCTATTGTTCATTCAAGGTTTCCATCAGTTTTCTATGCTCCTTTACTTTTTTTAATCTGTCTCCTTTAGATGTGCTGAGCAATTCTTTCATTATTGTTGTCATTTCTTTTTTACCTGAGGGATTATTTCTGATCTACTATCTTCTGTGGGCTGATGAAGTTGTTTCTTTACTTCAGTTACTATCATTTCAGAAAGTTCAGGTGTGCGATTTCCAAGTTCTTCTATGTGAATGTCTCCTAGGCTTGTTCTGAATGGGCTGGAGGTTTGAGATTGCATTTGGTCCTTCATTTTGACATTTTTGAAGCTTCTGAAATTTCTAAGGGCTCAGTATTTCTCCCCCGATGGTGCAGTGTCGGGGGCAGCTCACCACGGCTCCCGAAGCTGTCCAGGGCTCAGTTTCAATCCTGCAATAGTAGGGGGCGTGCAGCTCACAGAGGCTCCTGAAGTTCCTCAGGATTCAGTGTCACTCCTGCAATGGTGCAAGTGTGGAGGACCACTCAGCAAGGTCACTGAAGCTGTCCAGGGCTCAGCGTCACTCCCACAATAGTGCGAGGGCAGGGGCTGGCTCACTGAGGGCCCAAGAGCTATCTGGAGCTCAGCCTCACTCCTGAAATGGGGGGGGGGTAAAGGGTGTCACTCACCAAGACTCCCAAGGCTGTCCAGGGCTCAGCGTCACTCCCACGATGGTATGAGGCTTTTTTTGAGACTAGGTTTTGCTATATAGTTCAAGTTGGACTTGAACTCACTATGTAGCACAGGCTGGCCTCAAACTCATGGTGACCCTCCTGTCTCAGCTTCCCAAGTGCTCAGGTTACAGATGTGCACCACTACACCTGATTTTAAGGATTAGATGTTCCAGTTTCAGTTTAAATAGCGTCAAAGAATCACTTATAGATTTCACTGGGGCAAGGAAGAAGATGGGGAACTACTACAGTAACTCAGTGAAATGTGATGGTATCTGCAACCAGGATGATAGCAATGGAGGTGGGGAGAAGCAGTCAAATTTGGCTCCTGTTTTGAAAGAAGACCTCATGAGACTGGCTGGTGTACGGGCTGTAGGTGGTGAGAGAAGAATAAAGGATGATTCCAAGATTTGTTTCCTAAACAACTTGAAGATACCACTTGCTAGGGTAATGGAAAGACAAAGAAAGGGGCAAATTTCAAAGGCATAAATTTTAAAAATCTTTCAGTTGTTTGTTGTACATTTCCAATAAAGATATTAGAAAGTTCATTAGATACAGGAGTACAGAATTCAAGAGAGAAACTTGGCTGAGAGCTGTAGATTTGGTATTTTGTAATGGTGTTTTCATTTGTCTCAAAATATTTCATAATTTCCTTGGGAGTTCCTCTTTGGTGATGTATAAGTATGTTATTTAATATTCATATATCATAGTTTGCCTTCTTCTGTTGATTCCTAGTTTCATTCCATTGCAGAAAAGATACTTTGTTGATTTTAATGTTTTTCAATGTACTGAGACTTACTTCTTGTCCTCCCACGTGGTTTATCCTGGAGCACGTTCCAGTGCATACTTGAGAAGAAAGTGTGCTCGACTCTGCAGTTGTTGGTTGAAGCATTCTATATATTCTCAGGTCCTTTGGACTTACAGTGTTGTTCAGGTCCTTTAGTCACTCACTGATTTTCTACCTAGTTTTTCTATCCAATATTGAAAGCAGGGTATGGAAGTCTCCAACCATTTTGATACAGAAGTCTCTTTCACCCTTGAAGTCTGTCAATGTTTGCCTCATAAATTTGGAGGTTCCAGTTAGGCACGGTGGACACGTCTGTAATCTCAGCTACTCAGGAAACTGAAGCAGAAGGATCACAAATTCAAGACCAGCCTGAGTGAATTAGAAAGGCCCTGACCCAAAATAAAAATTTAAAAGGACTGGAGATATTACCCAGTGTTCCCTGGGTTTAATCTCCAGTACCACAAAAGAAAAGAAAAAACAAAACAAGGACTCTATTGTTTAGTGCATATGTTTATAATTGTCAATCATCTTGATCAGTTACAAGGTTATACACTTGGGAATTATAGTGTGTAAATGCTACTAACGCAGTAGAATTGGCCAAGATCACATAAACCATCAGTGAATGGAGAAGAGATGAAGCCCCAGGACTACATAATGGGGATGGTCCATCATCAAGAAGTTAGGGAATATTGGCAAAAGAGACTGAGAAAAAATGTTAGTGACAGAGGAGGAAATCAGAAGTGCCGTTTTCCATCTCAATAAAGAAGGTAAGTTTGATAGTGAAAGTCAATATGTAAACACTGGAGTTCAAGGCACAAGTGTAGCCAGTTGTGGTGAGTTCTCTGATCACATGTGTAGAATGCTTTTCAAAGTGCAGATGGAAAGCCCCTATATCCCTTTCGTGTACTAATGCCAAGTTGTGTGACACATGGCAGCAGTGGGGCCAGCTCTGCTGGGGGTTGGCCTTCTCTACAGATCTGCACGCAGTAAAAGTGACATGCTTTCTCTTCAGAGTTCTCCAGGGAAACTAGAATCTTGCATCAAGACTTGTATAACCCAGAATCCAGTGAGGCATGCTGCCTGGGGTGCCTCAAAGAGTGATGGACAGCAATGGAGACTACTGCCTGTAGCCAACCATCCCAAACCATTCATCATTCTGACAGACCTTCAGGACAACTTGGCCAACTAGAAAAGGAAAGAAATCTCTAAACAGAATCCATTTGGTGTTTGGAAAGAGACTAGAAAGAGCTGGGGATCTAACTCAGTGGCACAGCACCTGCCTGGAAAGAGACTAGAGAATCAAGTTTGCAAAGGGCATGAACGAGCAGAGTTTTGAAGAGCTCAACAGAAGGAGTTTTCATAAGAGCAATGCAGGTCCGGCTTGCATGGCGCAGCAGCTCCTCCCCTAGGTGGATACAAACAAAGGAGAACATAGTCACGCAAAAACATATGCACTTAAATATTTGTAGTTGCATTATTCATAGTAGCTAACAGTGGAAACAGCGGATGGTACACTTGGGCCTCTTTTATCAAGATACTCCTTTGGGGCGGGGATTTAGCTCAGTAGCACAGCACCTGCCTGGAAAGCATGAGGTTGTGAGTTTGATTCCCGGTACCAAAAACAATCGATGTTTTGGGCTGGGCATATAGCTCAGTGGCATAAGCACCTGCCTGGCAAGCGCGAGGTCATGAGTTTGATCCCCAGAACTGCAAAAATAAATAAATAAATAAATAAACTCTAAACAAGATGCTCCTATGGCTTGGGTCTGAAATGCTCCAAAAAGACCCTGTGTTAAAGGTTTGTCCTCCACTTTGGGGGTGGGGAGAAAGAGATGAGAGAGACAGAGAATTCACTTTTATGATAAGCTTACTCTCCCGTCATTAACCCACTAATTCATTCCTACAATAACAACACCAGGCTGCTCCCGAGGTTGGAGCCCTTATGGTCAAATCACTCATTAAGTCCCACTTTCCAACACTGTGGTCTGAGTTGCAAACACGTAAGCATTAGGAGAGACATTCAAATCATAGTTCTCAACATCAAAACGGACCTCAAAGAACCAGCACATCTATCTAGAACCCAATCACCCCAGGGAACTGGGGGCTTACACTCAACCCTGTGTGGGGAAGGTGTGGGACCACAGGACGGATGCAGACCACCATGACAGAGAGAGGTGTTTCCTCAGAGCAACTTTTTCTGACCCAGTGGAATGTATGTCAGGCAGACTGAAAAACAGAGGTCTACCAGGTAGACCTGGTACTCACTTCATAAATGTACTGTATTTTCATTGCCAGCACAATTGCAAGCAGAGAAGCATGAGACAGGCAAGAATCTGTGACCTAGGGCTGGGGATATAGCTCAGTGGAATAAGCACTTGCCTAGCAAGCGCAGGGTCCTGAGTTCGATCCCCAGTACCGCAAAAAAAAAAAAAAAAAGAATCTGTGACCTAGTTTAAACTGGAAAGCAGGAAGTTTTAGAAGGACTCACTTTGCTAGAGCCCTAATATCTTCAAAACCACCCGTGTTTACAACCTAGTAGGGGGCAGAGAGAGAGTCAGGATCGGGTTGGTGAGCAATAACAAACCACTATGAGTGTGTATATTGCTCTTAAAATGCAAATAATAAAACTGGAAAGTCCTTGTCCCTAGATAATCAATTTGCCCCCTCTTACTTGTGAATCTTCCAGGGTTGTTCATACATGTGAGCGCACGCATGCACGCACACATGCACACACACACACACACACACACACACACACACACATATATCTATATATATTAAGGTTTTTTATTTTTGCTTTTGTTTTTTGAGACAGAGTCTCTCCATGTACTTCAGGCTGGTCTGGAACTCACTATGTAGCCCAGGCTGGCCTCAAACACCTGGCAATCCTCCTGTCTCAGCCTCTCAAGTGCTGGCATTACAGACATGCACCACTACACCCAGCAATATATGTGTCTTCTAAGAAAAAAGAATCTTTTCTAGCAGCCTCCTGCAACAGACCTCCCTTCATGGCTAATTTGCAAAGGTCGCCTCACTCCCTCATGCAGAAACCATCAGAAGCAAAGAAAAAGAGCAACGTTAAAATCACCTGGTGTGTTGGTTTAGGAGATATTTTTGCAAAGGTAAATAATAATATAGGTCACAAATTTTATAAGATTATTTATAATAATCACCCAAAGAACGACATATGAGAGAGTACAGGAAATCTGTCCACACATTATAGACCAAGAACCCAGCTGAGGGCCTGGATCCCACAGAAATGTCCTGCATGAGTCCAGCTGAAAACCTAGAGCTCATAACAATGCCTCCCACGAATACAACTGGAGGCCCAGAGACCATGACAATGTCTCATGCAGGCCTGTTTCACAGATCTGCGTTGAGAAGGCCCAAATGTCAGTGATGGAATCTAGAAAGTCTTGCCAGCAGGACGAAGGATCTGTGCTAGTAGGCTGAGAGATCTGCACTGGAGCCAGGAAGTGACACTCAGAAGAACCAGAGCTCCCCTGAAAGGTACCACAGCCATCCTCAGCAACAGTGAGGACCCAAGCTCCTCTGATGGCCGAGTTCCCATCAGGGAAGCCAGCGCAGCAAGCTTGTCCAGGAGACTGAGCAGTGCATCTTGCCCTCTGGAGCCAGGAAGCAATGCTCGGAGTGAGGACCAGAGCTCCCCCAAAGTGAACTGAAGCTGTTCTGAGTGCCAACAAGGCCCCGAGCTCCGTGGAGGATGAAAACAGCCAAGTTCATCAGGAAAACCAGCATGATGAGCTCCTCCAACAGAACCAACAGCTCCTTACAGCTTCCACCAGCTCCCAACAGCCTCCTTCTTCTCCAGGTCTGCCTCTTATGCTGCTGGCAACAGTCCCCAGGCAGGCCTCCCACACCCAGCACCACGTTTACTCAGTTCTGCTGGGGGTTATAAATTGACCGCCAGTTATCAATCCATTACACCTGGTATTTTTGAAAATGCTAGGTCCCAGGGTGCAATTAAATCACAAGCTGAGTCGGGGTCCAGAGATGGAAGTAACTGACCACAGAACTGAACACTGGGCCTGGATCATCTCCTGGAGAAAAGAAGAGAAGCCAGGATGAAGTGAAGGGGGAAAGAAGAAGATAGGTGGGGAAAAGCAGGAGTAGGGTGAGGATAGGAGAAGCCATCGCTGGTGGACATGACAGGTCCCCAACTATGTTCTCTTGCTTGTTTATTTTTTTGAGGAATGTGTGTTGAACAGGGACACGCTGCATAACAAGCTTAGGACGAGACCAAAACGAACACAGCCCCATGGAGCCTAGAGTCAAGAAGAGGAGTTAGACGTTAAGTACATTCATTTCCTTATTCAGCAAGGGTTCACCAAATGTCTTCTGTATGGCAGGGATCTTGTTACGAGCTAGGGATGTAAGGGCGGGGGATACAGCTCAGCGGCACAAGCGCCTGCCTGGCAAGTACAAGGCCCTGAGTTAAATTCCCAGTACCAAAACAACAACAACAAAAGAGCTGTGGGTGTAACCATTAGCAAATATCTCTGGGGAAAGGAAAGAAGGAGAAAGAGAAAAAGGAAACAAAGAAAAAATGGAAACAAAGCTTTTGGAAATAAGGAGGGGAGAAGGGTTGAAAGGAGGGGAGGGGAATGGGAAAAAAAGAAGAATCAAGGTATATCATGTAAAGCTGGGAGTGATGGCACATGCCTGTAATCCCAGTACTCCGGAGGTTGAGATAGGAGGATTCTTTCGAGTTCGAGACCAGCCTGGGCTACAAAGTGAGCTCAAGGCCACCCTGAACTGCATAAGAAGACCCCGTCTCAAAAAAAAAAGGTATATCATGTACAGGTACAAATTCCCTATGATGAATATGATTGTTATGTATATATAAAATGTACCAATAAAATTAATTTTAAAAAGCAATAACTTTTAAAAATATTCTCCCTTTATAAAGTTTATATTCTGAAGGGGAGATATAGACAAAACACAAAGCAAAAAATATATACAGTGTGTTAGATAGTGATAAAATATATACAGGGTTGTTATGGTTGATACATTGTGTCAACTTGGGGAGTCTAGACTTTGGCTGAGTGACTCAGCAGGAAGCCAGGGTGTTTACTTTGTATACATTTCCAGCCTGTGGAAGAGGAGGGCATGGAGATTCAGTGAGTGCTACACGCCCCCTGGGTGGGGGTAGCCTGTTTACAATGTAAGGGAAGGAAAGAGGCTGCTTCCCCACCGTTCCCGCCTTTTGCTAGTTGTTTTTGCTGTGCTCTGCTGCCGTGAACATTTACCCTCTGCCATGTGCCACTCTGCCTCTGAACCAGCAAAGTATGGACTAAAACCTTCACAAACTGTAAGCTAGATAAACCTTTCCTTCCTTCATTTTGGATGTTGGGTATTTTGTCTCAGCAATAAGATAAAAATAACCAAGGCAGAATTTGGTACCAACAGTGGGGTTGTTGCTGTGACTATACCTGACCATGTGGTTCAAGAGCCTCTGGAAATGGCTTGTGGGAAGAGTTTGGAAAGGTTTGGAGATGTCACCTGAAAGAGTAGAGCTGGAATGCCTTTGGCTGTTCTATATGAGAGATTCTTGTCAGAGCTCAGAAGACCAGAAGGCTGATAGAAATCTTGTCAGTAACGACCAGGTTTGGGAGGTTTCTGCTGGGAAGGGCTTCATTGGTTTTTGGACTCCAGATGATGTATTTTATGACTTGGCAGAAAGTTTGTCTGCATTTTGCTCCTGTCCAGAGACTTTGCCTAAGACTGAGATTAAGGGCAGCAGTGAACTGATTAATCTGGCAAAAGAAATTTCAAGGCAGTTGAATGTTGGGGCAGTGGCATGGCTATTGTTGGGGCCTTTTAGCCAGATTTATATTGAGAATCAAGAGCAAAGAGCCCAGTAGGATGATCTAAAATGTGAGTTTGGCCAGAAAGGAAGCTCCAATAAAGCTGTGGACTGCATAGATAGGGCTGAGGAGATCTCTATTGCTGAGAAGGAACAAGAGAATAGAAAAGATGGCCAGAGGACATCACAAGAAGCAAGAAGTCTCCACCCTTTGCAGCCTCAAAACTGTAAAGGTGAGAGACCTCACCTTGAGAAGGATGCCAAAGAGCACCATGTTCCAGAATGGTGGCGGCCTAGAGAATTTGCTCCTCAGAATTGGATTCAGTGTGCCCAGCAATCCAGGCACTTGACCCCATGGCCAAGAGAGGGGAAAGCTGGGCCACTGCTCCAGGTGGCAGCAGACCTTGGCATCATCCAAGTGGCCCTGGCTTTAGGTGCATGGAGAATGTAAGAGTTCTGAGGTTAAAGAGTCTTCCACCCAGATTTCAGAAGGCCTGGGAGGTCAGGCAGCATGCTCCAGAGAGGGCAATATGTGAGGCTGTGAGTGCGAAGGAAGAGGTGCACTGGAGACCTCAGAAGTTTAGAAAAGACAGGACTGTGGGTCATCCAAGGAAAGCTGCAAAGAGGGAGCAAAGTAAGCCTAAGAGATAAGCTATGGAGGTTGTAACCACCAGAAGCGGCATAGGGGTGGACTCATGCAAGCCCTTTGGAGCATATAATGTGCCAGGAGTTGCTTTTAGATGCTGGATGTGGAATTACAGGACATAATGTTAGCCTTGCTGGATTTTGGACTTGCTTTGGTCCTAATGCTCTACATTCCCCTGTTGGTGCCTTTTGCAATGGTAATGTTTATTTTCTGCCATTGAATGCTGGAAGTGTTTAACTTTTCATTTGTATGGGGGCTTGTAACTAAAGAGTTTGCCTTAGATCTGGGAGGAGACTTGGGCCTTGGATTTTTCAGCAATGCTGAAAATGTAGATTTTGGCAACTCTTGCAGATGGACTCAATGCCTTTTGCATAAAGGGATATGCCTGAGTCTTTAGGGATCAAAATGTTATGGTTCTAATGTAATATAATGTCTTTGTATCTGGAAACTGGTTTAAAGAAATGTATCTTGTTGCCAAGTTGACAGGGGGTGGATTGTTATGGTTGATACATTGTATCAACTTGGGGAGTCCAGAGATTTGACTGAGTGACTCAGCAGGAAGCCAAGGTGCTTACTTTGTACACATCCTAAGCCTGGGGAAGAGGAGGGCATGGAGATTATGTGAGTGCTATACCCAACCTGGGTGGGGGTAGCCGGTTTACAATGTAAGGGAAGGAAAGAGGTTGCTTCCCCGCCATTCCTCCCTTTTTCTAGTTGCTTTTGCTGTACTCTGCTGCCATGAACATTCACCCTCTGCCATGTGCCACTCTGCCTCAGAACTAGCTAAGTTGGACTGAAACCTCCACAAACTGTAAGCTAAATAAACCTTTCCTTTTCATTTTGGGTGTTGGGTATTTAGTCTCAGCAACGAGAGAAAAGTGACCAAGACAAGTGTTTTTGATGGTGATAAAATATATACAGTGTATTAGATGACAATAAAATATATACAGTGTGTTAGATGGTGATAAAATATATACAGTGCACTAGATGATGAAATTAGACACTGCAGCAGATGAGACAAAGCAGGAGAAAGGAGAGGAGGGTCGGGGAAGTTTTGCCATTTTAATAGAGGGATCAAAGCAGCCCCGGGAGGTGGCATTTGCACAGACTCAGAAGAAGGTGAGGAAAAAGATGTATAACTCTGATAAGAGCATTCCAAGCAGAAGAAAAGTCCTGGAATGCCCCAAAAACAACAAAGGGGCTGGGGAAGGGAGGGAATAAGGGGTGAGTGGGAGATGAGCTCACACAGGCCTTTGTGAGGGGAGCTTGTGGGCCCCTGGTAAGACTTTTGTTTTTACTCTAAATAAGACAGGAAGCTGTGGAGCACTGGAGGCAAAAAGGAAACATGAAATACAGAACTGGTCATTTTTACAGTGCACTGATTCCTCACCGCAAGTCACCACATACCAAGAGGCCTACAGCCAAACGGACTTACCATCTTGCATGGGTCTCATGGGGCTAAAGCCAGAGTCAGCAGGGCTGTGCCGTGCTCCTTGTGGCAAATCCAGAGAACTTCTGCATCTTTTTGGCTTCTAAAGCTTCCCACATTCCTTGGTGTGCAGCTCCTCCTTCCAGCTCAAAGCCAGCACTCAGGACACTCCAACCTCTCTGTCTGTTCTCACATCTTCTCTGACCCTGTGCCTCCTTCTTTCACTTATAAAGAACCATGTGATTATGCTGGCCTGGCCCAGGTAATGCAGGATAATCTCTCTGTCTCTCCACCTTGGAAGCCTTACCTCTGTAATGTCCCTTTGGCCACATGAGGATTCCTGGGACTAAGAGATTTCTTGAGACTAAGACAGCGTGTGCTGCCCTCCATGTGGACTTGTAAGTAGTTCAAAGGTGGCAGAGTGCAGTGAGAATTCTGTGAGCGGTGACCCAGAGGGGGAAGAGTGGTGACCCATGGTGGGGAGAGTCCAGAAATGCATCATCCCCAAGAAAGGAACCATCCTGCTCCCAGCAACGTGCCCTCCAACCCTCTGGGTGGGCACTGGCTCAGTCCCACTGTTGCTGGGGTCCCCACCTTGCTGCTGCAGAGCGCTCCCAGTCACTTTCACCCCTCACCAATTCTCTACAGTTCACAGGAAGCACAGACATGGGCTTCTTCTCAATCATCCCAAAGCCAGACTGAGGCATTTAGCAAAGCTTTGCCCAGATGACAGCAGAGGGTATGCACCAGAAATGTCTTTCATGGTTGCCGTAAGGAAGGTTCCTTTTAGAACCCACATCAGGACACACTGCTACTTCCAACAGGTTCCCACGATGTTGCCCACCCTGAGCTTCACAGACAGAGTCCATTCCTGTCCTCATCTCATTCCCTACATGGGACCCCACATGCCACCCCTGAGAGTGGGACATTGGACCCCACCCACAGAGACCTGCAAACGAGTTGCCCAAGTCCATGTGAAGTTTCTCAAGGCTGGGCCTTTCCATTCAAAGCAGACCACATGGCCTATGTCAACATTCCAGCAAGTCTGGGTCCAATTTTAGGAAAGTGTTTCTCCAATTCTCTCAGTCCTGCTAAGATGCACCTGTTTGCACTGGGAGATAACCATCAACCAGCCTCAGTATCATAGTGACTGCATGATTTCCATGGATTCCCATTTGCTTTATTTGGGAAGAAAAGAGGCCACCCTAGGAACCTGTTCCCAGGATAGTATCTTAAGCACTTTCTCATTGCCAAGACACAATGCCCGACCCCCTCAACTTAAAAGAGAAGAGGTTTGTTTAGGTTCCTGGTTTCAGAAGTTTCAGTTTGGGTCACAAATGCAGCTCAGTGGCACAAGGGCCTGCCTGGTAAGTACACGGTCTGTGTCTGGCATACTCCTGGACGGAATCAGCCTGGTAGTAAGGCCTGGGTGGAAGACAGTTGTCCACATCAAGACAGCCAGGAAGTACAGAGAGAGGAAAGGCGCTGTCAAGGGAGACAAACTCATCCAGGTCCCACCCCGGTGACCTTCCCTTCTGACCAGATCCCACTTCCCAACAAGTGCTGTATGTAGTCCTGTCACAATCCAGCCACTTTCTGAAAGTCCCACCTCTGTGGGATGCCTGAGGCCTTTGTGGCACATTCTCAATCTAAATCATGACAGATAGTTTCTCTAACTCTGGCACAAACCAAGTATCAGTTACTTGTGAACCAAAACTATATATATTTTAATTAGAAGTTCTTTTTCAGTGGGGTATGTTACTTTGTGTGAATTCCCTCGCATAAGAGAAGAATTGACAAACATTTTCAGAATACAAGACTGAATATAAATATTTTCAGCTTTGGAAGCTGTATGGTCTGTATGGCCAGCTGCTCAACTCTGCCACTGTAGCCTGCAAGCAGTCAGACAAAAATGTGTAATGAAATGGGTGTTCCAAGAAGACTTTAATTTTCCAGAGGAAGTGGCCCTCTTTTCCAGGACAATGGGCTATGCTTAGGCAAGAAATTGAGTTTCTAAGTCAACATGTAATTAAAAAGTCAAGTGCAGTCAGAATGATCTATTATCATAAAATACATTTGAGCAGAGACTAGTGCTGGGAAAGCAGCTCAATAGTACAGCACTTGCCTAGCATACACAAAGCCCTGGGTTCCGTCTCCAACACTGCAAAAAAAAATGACCAGTAAGTTCTTATGTACAAACCAGTGTGGTTCTGTGTCCATAGCTCTGTACGGTGCCCCATACATGTAAATGGGGGATTTATATCCCGCGATGATGTCATGAGACAGAGAGCCTTCGACTCTCCTTGGGATCAGCTTTCTCACCCAGTGACAGCACAGTTTAAACAATTATTTTTACCTCTTTTTCTGAGTAACAAACTGGATTCAAATAACTTAAATAAGTACACACTGATGCAAGTCCAGGAGACCAGAATCCACTTACAACTGCACTGTGACAGAAAACTCGAGCAGATCACACACAGCCCACCTCTGGCATGTTTCATGTCTTAGAGACATGGAGAGGATCCATGAAACCAACACAATCAGTGAGACATTTAAAGAACAGCTTTGATCTCATAAAGAGAAATGCAAAGTGAAACCACACAGACACAGTACTTTTCACTGTCAAGATTGGAAACAATCCAGAAGTTGGAGAAACACACTTTTGGTGAGACTCTAGGAAAACAGCCACTCTTGCCCACCGCAGATAGGTATGTTACTTGGCCTTGCCCTCGTGGGGGTCCTAAGGGCACCAACAGAATCACAAATTACACACTCTGGGACCCAGCGTCCCAACTTCTAAGAGTGCACCCTACACATTACCTTGTACACTTGTAAAATGAGGTGGGTGCAAGGTTATCTGATGTCGCATTTTTCTCTCTCTCAGCAAAAACTTGAAAACCAGCCAAATAACCATTAGGTTAACGAAACACAATGAAGCTAGGGAGATAGGCAGATGGACAGATACATAGCTAGATAGCTGGATAGATAGACAGACAGACAGACAGACAGACAGACATAGATAGAATGCTTTCTACAAATTTATATAGAAAATCTCCCAGGTATAGCAAGTGAACGAAATTAAGTATTACTGTGAATAAACACACTATGTTGTATGTAGAAAGTTGGGAGAACACACAAAAAGTATATACATTCATATTTGCATAAATAGATCTAGAAAATCCCTAAGACATGCTACCAGGACACTGGGAGGGTGAGACAGAATGATCACAAGTTCAAGCCCCGCCTGAGCAACTTACCAAGACCCTGTTTCAAAAAATCTTTTTTTTTTATTTTAAAAGGGTAAGGTTGTATCTTAGTGTGCCGGCCCTGGGCTCGCTCCTCAGTACTGCAGAAAAAGAAAAGAAGGAAGGGCGGAAGAGAGACAGAAAGGGAAAGAGGGAGTGGAGGAGGGAAGGTGGGGCAGGGCAAAGGGAAAAGAGAAGAACTTTATAAAGCGGTTGCCTGGGAGACGGGAGAGAGGTGCAACTTAGCTGAATCTAGAGCAGCCAGCCATTCAAGGGAATTTTTTCACCTTTTCATAAATTAGGTTTGAATCCATTTAAAAAAGAAAAATTATTTTTAAAATTTACATTCAGGTTAAAAGAAAATGCAAACTAAGTGTAAAAACATTTTTACTATGAACAAATAAAATGCTGTTAAAATTTAACTTCATCATTATTTCATCCTTAACTTCACCCATAATTATCTTGAAACTTGAAGTATGCTGAGTGAAGGAACCCGCCCTCAAAATATGTAACAGATAGGGACAGAAGCATTTCAAACGCATAACGAAAACCAATTACGAGGCGCATAATGCGGATCAAAGCGGAATCTAACATTATGCAGACACTTGCCAAATCAACTAATTTGTTTTGAATGTTTTCAGTTTGCTACACAATACAATATCCAAAATTTAGGCGTGAGGGGTTTTTTTTGTTTTGTTTTCCTTTTCCTTTTTGGTCCTCGAGCTGTGGAACACAAATGAAATTCTCTTAATTTATAAAAGGACTGTATGAGCTAAACTTCGGAAATGGTTGTGATGAGCCACGAGGCTCGATCTGTGTAACATGGGTGCCGCTCTTTAGGACAAGCAGGCTGTTTGCGATGACCTCTCATTTTGTTGCTCTTTATTTTGTTGCAGTTGCTCTAACTGCTAGTCACTGTGATCGCCAAATATTTACTCCAGGAGCAAAGATTTTCGGGTAAGCATGTACTTGATGAAAAATGCCAGCCTGGCTTCTATTTTTGTCCCTTTACTGTCTGTGTCTCACTCACATTAGCGCTGCCTTCACATGGAAGCGGAATGCTATCTTGCATGGAACCCGCCCTTTTCCTTTTGGTTATGAAACCCTTTCCTGCCTAAATTGCTCATTTTCATTTATTTATTGTCATGTGAGGAAGGATTAATTGTTTTCTTAAACATTTCTGTAAGGCAAATTAAAAAATGTTGAACTTCAAGTTTTGGATGACAGTGGTCTTTACTAGGAACAGATTTTGCTTGGTATATCCAGCTACTGTCTCAGGACTAAGATTGCCAGGCTGGTGTGGTGGTGCATGTCAGTTATTAGCACTTGGGAGGCTGAGACAGGAGGGTCACTGTGAGTTTGAGGCCAGTCTGGGCTACACAGTGAGGTCGTAGCTCCAAAACACCAAAAACTAGAACCAGAAAACAGAAAACAAAAACCAAATAAGACCTTGTATTGATCTTAAGGAATGTACTTCAGAACAGCAGTATATTTTATGCAGATGCAGGAGTGACTTCAAGAAACAACAACTTAATAAAATTGCCAAGTCTGCCGGGGTTCAGCAAAACTCCTGGTGCCTCCTCCATCCAGCCCTCCGGGGGCCACTGCACTTCTGTGGGTGGGGGAAGGTAGGATTGATGCAGAATGACAACAGCAACCCGACAAGAAGTTCTTAGCCTCTACCATAATATTTTCACGCTGACGAGGAAATGGCATGCGGCATCTGGGCAGACAGAAGACACCATTAAAGAGAAACAGTATGTATGAAATCAAGCCAGAGCACTGTTTTGGAAAAGCAAAAATCTTACAGACACAGACCTGATTAAACAGTATATAGATAGTGTACAACCAGGATTGAAATTGGACTGCATTTCGAGATTCCTTACCCAAGGCCGATTCACCTACCTCCAATGGGTCTCACCCCACTGCAAGCCCAGAGAACTTCGTGCTCACGAGAAACAGGAAACTTTCCAGATGAGTCTGTCTCAAGTCTCATGATGAAGTTTCCCAACCCAGAAGAAAGTTTATGGAAATGATGAGCCAAAGAGATCTTGAATGCAAACCAGATATCAAGACTCTTCTCCTTGACTAGGGGCAGAAATTCAAATTTCTTCTTCAGACCACCAGAATTGTTCCTCACTGTGATGCTGTGGGCCTAGACATCCTCAGGGTTTGTCAGGGTCTTGTGGCTCAAGCAGACGACATTAACCTTAGAGGTCGTGGGCCTCACATGCTCACTGACGTCACCTTTGGAAATAGCCTGAGGCCGGTGGGAGGAAGTTAATGGTGATGAAACTGTTCATAAGAACCTGTTTACCACCCAGCAGCTTATACGAAGAAACCATTCTGTTCATGGCAGTGTTATCGCTACTCTGAAACATACACCATGCCCAGAATAGTTTTGAGGAGTTTTTTTCCCCTCCAAGTTAAATATTTTCTTAACACTGGAGGTTGTTTTGGGGGGTAGTCTTTTGATTCCTCCAATTTCCAGATAAACCTCTTAAAAATACATCTTTGTGTTGATCATGGTTTTTCATGGAAATTTAACAAGACATCCACTTCCCCTCCCTATACACAGAAGTGCATGCCTTAGTAAATGTGTGTGTTCATCTTACGTTAAAGCCTGTGATTACCTAGGACGACTTGGCATCTGAAAAGAACTTCCTTGAAACTCCTACTGCATTCATTGTATTTTACTTTAATATAATTGAAAAGTACAAGGTCTGAGGTGGTTTTCAAACTATGTCTAAACGGAAGCGGGGCAGATAGAGGTGAGAATCCTTGGCAAGGTATTTGTACATCAGTGTTGTTACATCTTAACTTCAGAGAGAGCGGGTATTGCCAGTAAAGACAAACCTCTGCAAAACTAAATACACACATACATACATAAAATTGCCCTTTACTTACATAATTTTGAAATTGATGAGATAGTTAATTAATATTCCAGCACTAATATTTAATTCAAGAATAAAATTTTATGAAAAGAAAAATGGAGAATTTCTATTCAGTTTCTTGGAATTATTTTCTTATTAAAAAAGGAGAAGAATTCTGCTGTTTTCAGTGCTTTCTGATTCCATTTTTGCAAATATAAAGAGAAATTTCAACTAGGAGAAAATTTTAAAAGAAATATACGCACCTTTATACGAAGATTTTGAGTTACAATGCTATTTGCAGATTATTTCAAGTATGCTGTGATTTGAAATGAGATCCCATTTTTCTGTAATATAAATTGTTTTCATTTAAAATATGTAATAGAATCTATATTGTATGATGTCTTTCATATAAATCTCTACAAAATTCAAACTAATCTACAGGAATAGAAAACAGAGCCGTGGTTACTTCGGGATAGAAGAACAGGCAGGTGTGAGAAGGAACATCCGCAAAGGGGTACAAGAAAATCTTTGGGTCCACCAGGTGCATCCAAGACCACGTGATGCTTTCTTGCAAGTATAAATGTCAAAATTTATCAAGTGCATTTTTAATATGTATGGTTGATTGTCAGTTACATTTCTTTTCCTTTTTCTTTTTTTGCCCTTGTGAGACAGGGTCTTGCCATGCAGTTCAGGCTCACTTTGTAGCCCAGGCTGACCTCGAGCTCGAAACAATCCTCCTTCCTCAGCCTCCCGAGTGCTGGGCTTACAGGCATGCGCCACCACGCCCGCAGCTAGTCAATTACATTTCAATAAAGGTTTTTAAAATTAATTTTACCTTTTTTTCTATTTTACATTTCAAATTTATAAGATGGATATGTACAGTAGTAGGATAGGAATTGTGTATGTAATTTATAAATTACAAATTTATATACGTTTTTAACGGTGCATGCTCAAAAAATTCCTCACGGAGAGAGATATGAATTCAATCACATGGAGAGGAACCACTGGCCAGTTTCAACCCAATGGTAGCAGCAAAACCACGCATTTAACTGCTACACTCTAGCGCCCTCTGCTGTAAGTAGGTATCGTTACACCTTTAACTTCCTCTAGGCTGAGAGTTCAAGATTTTAACGATGAAGAAAAATGCCTGGGTAAGACTTTTTTTTTCAACGGTCTACTTGGAACCGAACCTTTCTGATCCACGCATGCGCACAGCAGAAGGCAGCTCCAGATTTTTCTATCACAACAGCCCGAAGGGAAAGAGATAAGAGGAACCATTCAAAACTGTGAATTAAAAAAAAAAAGCAAGCAGGCCTAAGTCAGAATTTGGAGCCCTTCCCCAGCACCGCGGATGCCCCACCCAGGAGGGCGTGGGTAGAGACGGGTTCTTCTTTGGTCCCGACAGGCCTCTCCATCCCTCCTCCTGTGGGAAAGATCCAGAAGTTACATGGCACTAGGTCCGGGAAGTAAGGGGGACGAGAGCGCACAGCAATGTATTGATGAGCCTGACTTTCTGTTGGGGCAGCAGACCTCACCATGTTTTTTTTATCGCACCTCGTAAAGACACTCAGGAAAAAGGACTTCCCGAACTGGTTCAGAAAGTGTCCAGGGCGTGGTGGCGCACGCCTCTAATCCCAGCACTCGGGAGGCTGAGGCAGAAGCAATCGTTGCGAGTTCGAGATTAGCCTGGGCTACAGAGGGAGTTCAAGCCAAGGGCGGCCTTAACTGCATAGCGAGACCCTGTCTCAAAAAGACAAAAATAAACCAGACCGCGTCCAGAGCAAGTGGGTGTGGTCAAGGCGAGGTGAAGTATTTGGAGCGGGGTTAATGGCAATATGTCTCTTACTGTAATGATTTTTTCTAACTCAAACATTCACCGCCTGTTTCAAGCACACCCAGACCAGCTGCAGAGTCTAACCTCGCCTCACCGAGTGTAGAGTTGGCAGGTGATGGCGGAGCGCACACCGCGGTATGGCGTCGGCACCATACCGACCCCACACAGCGGAATAACCTCAAGGGCAGAGATAATGGTGAAACAACTGGACAGTGGTAGTTTTTTAATTAATTTTATTCGTGCACTTTTTTTTTTTTTTTTTGAAACAAGGTCTCCCTATGCAGTTCAAGCTGGGCTTGAGCTCACTTTGCAGCCCAGGCTGGTCTCGAACTCGCAAGGATCCTCCTGCCTCAGCCTCCTAAGTGCTGGGATTGCCGAGGTGCGCCACCATGCCCGGTCTATTGGTGCACTTTAGATATATATAACGATCACGTTCATCATAGAGAATTTGTAGCCGTACATGATACATCTTGATTCTTCTTTTTTTCCCATTCCCCTCCCCTCCCTTCAACCCACTTCCATCCTTCCTAGAAAAGATTTGTTTCCCTTTTCCTTTCATGCTCTTTATTCATGTCCTCCTGCCTTCCTTTCCCCCTCCCTTCGCCTATTCCACTTCCCATTTCAACATCGTCTTCCTATTTCACAGTACCTATTGTACATTCTGGTCCTTATTTTTAGTTTTTCACAGCACAGAAATCATGTCATATATGTAAGTGTATCTCATTTATTTCATTTGAGAGCATGGTCGCGAGGTGCACCCACTTAACTAGAACTCTCTCGAGTTTGTCTTCCTTTATGGCACAGTAGTACTCCATTGTATTTTTTTTTAAAGCCCATCTTCATCCATTCATTGGTTGAGGGGCATTTGGGCTGTTTCCAATGTTTAACTGTTGCAAACTGTGCCCCTATAAACATGGCTGTGCATATATCACTCTGCTGTGATCCTTTTACTTCTTTGGGGAAAACACCAAGAATGGAAATAGCTGGGTCAAATGGAACATCTAGTTTTAGTTTTTTGAGGAATCTCCACACTGATTTCCATAGTGGTTGCACCAGTCTGCACTCCCACCAACAGTGGAGAAGAGTTCCTTTCTCCCCACAGTCCCACAAGCATCTGTTATTGGTTGTTTTCTGAATAATAGCCATTCTCGCTGGAATTAGGTGGAATCTCAGTGTTGTTTTAATTTGCATCTCTTGAATGACAAGTGATGCTGAATGTTTTTTCTTATATTTACTTGGTATTTCTATTTTATCTGAGAAGTGCCTCTTCGTTTCAGATGTCCATTTTCTATTGGTTCTCTAAGTTTAGGGGCTCTGATTGGTTTTATCTATTGAGGTTTTATCTATTCTAGGTTTGTCCTTTGTGTGAGGAACAGTTGGCAAAAATTTTCTTCCCACACTGTGGGTCATCTCTTCATGCTGTTGGTGATTTCTTTTGTTATGCAAAATCTTTTAATAAGATGAGATGCCAGTTGTTGCTTCTTTGCAATATTTCCTGTGCAACTGAGGTTCATTCATAGTCTTTGCCTACCTCTATGTCTTCAAGAATCATTTGTATTCTATTTTCCAGCAGACTTAGTGTTTGTGTTTTGATATTTGGATCTCTAATCCATTTCAATTTTACTTCAGTGCATGGTGATAGATGTGGATATAGTATTAATCTTTGGCATGTGGAAAGTCAGTTTTTCCAGCACCACTTATTAAAGAGGCTATCCTTCTTGCATTGAAGGTGTTTGACTCCTTTGTGAAAGGTAAGATGGGTGAGTGTCTTTGGAGATGCTTCTGCACCTTCTAGTCTGTTCCATTGATCTTCAGGCCTGTTTTGGGGGGTTATTGTTTGTTTGTTTGTTTATGCCAGTACCATGCTGTTTTCATCACGGTAGCTTTACAGTATATTTTGAAGTCAGGCACTGTGATGCCCCCTGATTTGTCCTTGTTCCCCAGAATTGCTTTTGTAATTTTGATCCTACTGGAGGCCTAAAATCATACCATTTATCTCTTTTATTTAAATCTCCACTGTCCTCTCATTTGGGGGGTTGTGGGCCTGATCAATCTGTGGTACACTGCCACTAACCTCACAAAATTTCTGAAAATATAGCAACTGGCACTCATGAACCAGCTCCACACAAGACACCACTGAAATACACAAAAAAATTGTCCATACACCTAGCACCCATAGCAAGAAACACACGCTGACCAGACCCCCAGAAGCCTCCCTCACCCCCTCAGTCCCTCACATCACTATTCTCTCTGCACTTCCTAGGCAACCAATATCCAGATTTCCACAGCTTGGACTCGTTTGTCTACTCGTTTCCAGTGGACCTGGCCATGTGCAATGTGACCACTAGAGGTCTCTTGTGAGACAGAAACGAACTGCTCCTCTTCTATGACTTTGCCTCCCAGCTGCAGGCCTTGAGTGCTTGCTGGAGAGGCAAGGAGATGGGTTATACACACCCCTCCGGTAGAGGGGTACAGAGCAATACCTGGGAACCTCATCTGTGTGTGAGTGGGCTGTCAGAGGAGATGTGCGTGCCCCAGATATACAGGGACCAAAGTTGGAGAAAGGAGACCAACTGGGGCCTTGGCCTCAAACCCCATCGTGGTGGACTGGTGAATTAGTGTGACCCAGACAAGCCATGAGTGCTCTCTCTCTCTCCGGAGACCAGGCCTGCCACCTCCCAGTCTCCTTTACTGGAGGCCTAAAGCTTAATCTTGGCTCCCTAGATCCTACCACCCACGAGCTAGGGAAAGTAAATCCATGGGGACATTCACGTGGGAAGAACACAGGAGAGAGATCCCCTATGCACAGTGCACATTCCAACTCCAACAATGGATGTAAACATTGCATACTGCAATCAGGTAGTAATACAATTTTTATTTAATTTTAAAAGAAGAAAATGTAGCACAAAGGTTAGGTTCACAGACTCAGGCTTTGAACATCTCCTCTCACTAGCTTTGTAAACTTGGACACATTACTAAACCTCCCTGAAACTTAGTTTGCCCAGCTGAAAACTGGGCACAAGAAAACTTTTCTATAGCAACTTAGCTAAAAGATTAAGACATATATGTGAAGTAAGAAGAGGGTCTTAGGTGTTCAGCAGTGATACCCCTCCATCCTGTCCAGTACTAGGCATTAACCGCAGGGCCTTTGCACTGAACTACATATATCTCAAACCCTTCTTTTAAAAAAAGATTATTTTCACAGGGTTCTATTAAGTCACTATACTACCCAGGCTCAGCTGGAACTTGCCCTCCTCCTGACTCAGCCTCCCAGAGGGATGGGATTATAGGCAGGAGCCACCATGCTCCACTAACACTGATTACTTTTATACCAGGATGAAAGGAAGACTCCTGTTTGGGTTTCAAAGATATGCTAGAATTTATTACGTGCAGAACTGGCAGAGTGTGAAAACATGGGTCTAGTAGACCATCTCTCATTGCTGTAATGAAATAGCCATGGCAGGCCGGCCTGAAGGAAGGGAGATTTACTTAGTTCACAGTACTGGAGCCCAGAAGATTAAACCTCTCAGGACGGGCTCTGGCCATGACAGATGGTAGCGTGTTATGATTTGTGTCTGGATGTCCCCCCAAAGACACATACAGTCATGGAGTGGGCTTTTAGAGTTTATGATTGATCCATGATCCAATGTTAGAATTATGGGTGTGAATGCTACATCCTCCCTGGGGCGGGCAGTTTGCACACAATGTAAGGGAGGGGAAGAGGCTGCTTGCCGCAGCTCCTCCCTTTTGCTCTTGTTGCCTTGCTGTCTTCTGCTGCCATGAACAGCTGCTCTCTGCCATGTGCCGCTCTGCCTTGGAGCCAGCCAACTATAGACTGAAACCTCCACAAACTGTGACCTAAATAAACCTTTCCCTCTTTATTTTGGACATAAGGTATTTTGTTCCAGCAATGGGAGAAAAGTAACCAAGACAGTGTCCAAGAGGAAGAGTCTCACCCCCAAAGAGGACTGAGGTCCCACACCCCCATTGTCCTGAAAGTCCTCCACTTTTAAGGGTCCCCTTCCTCCCAAGATTACCATCCTGGGGACCAATGCTCCAAACATGAAACTCTGAGGGGGAACAAACAGCATCCAACCATAGCAGCGAAAATTACACTGCTCTGCAGAGTGACAGAAATAGCTAATTCACTGGGTCAGGAACATATTTGTACATTGATGTGCATACATACTAATGTGTCATTCTACACCAGAGAGATACATAATGAGAATAATTTCTTTTTTTTGGTAACTATTTTTCCTTTTTCTTGTTGGCTGGCTTTACCTGTTTGTTAGTGTAACATAAACTATTATTTGCAAATGCAGTATATTACACTCTGTATTTTTCTCCAAGTTTACATAAAAAAATTTACATAGATACATTGTGTTATAAAAATAAGTCCCCATAGTGCTGTTTCCTGAATCTCTGACTTCACAACATAACTCACAGAAATCCTTTCAAGTCAATGAAAGTAGTCTAATGTGTTACTTTTTATGACTACATAATACTCCAAAGTGCAGATGCTCTAAAATTTGGTCAGCTGTCTCTCAGTAAAAGGGTACTTGCTTTGTTTCTATTTGTTTGTCACTAAGGAAACTGCTTATACCTTCAACATGAAGAACCTGGTGTTTCAGCTCATCATAGCTAAATCTTGGAAGTGGCCTCTAGGCCCATCAACAGAGGAACGGATAAATAAAACATGGTAAACAAGGAGTATTACTCAACCATAAAAAAGATAAATTTGAGTCATTTGTAGAAAAATGGATGCACCTTGAGTCCATAAATCTAAGTGAAATAAATCAGACCCCAAAGGTTAAATATCAAGTGGTTTCTATTATATGAGGAACCCAAAATAGAAATAATTTAAAAAGCAAAACAAAAGAGAGATGATAGTAAGCCAGGCATGGTGGCACAGGCCTGTAATCCCAGAACTTGGGAGGCTGAGACAAGAGGATTGCTGTGAATTTGAGACCAGCCTGGGCTACATAGCAAGACCGTGTCACACACACACACACAAAATCCCAAAGAAAAGACAGATGATAGGAAACAGGGAGATGGACTTCGTGGAGATGGGAAGGGGATCTCAGGATGAACAGGACACAGGAGGGAGAGGAGGGGAAAGAGACCGGATGAAGATACAATACCAGTTCCCCATAGTTATCAGGCATCACAAACATACACTAATAAAAAATAAAATAAAAACAACTTTTCAAACCCAGTGCTTCTGTTTTTACGAGAAAGATCCCTAAAAGTGAATTTTCCGGGTCAACATGATTACATATTTTTTGAGCATTGTTAGCAGATTTTATTTTTGTTTTATTTTTGTTGTTTTTGAGACAGGGCTTCACTATCCAGTCCAGGCTGGCCTCTAACTCATGGAGATCCCCTTGCCTCAGCCTCCCAAGTGCTGGGATTACAGGCATGCGCCACTACACCTGATTGTATTCAAATAAGTTTGTAACAACTTTCATTTCCACCAGCACTGTAGGGGTACTTGTATGCCTGGGGGCCACAACCTTAGCATTTTGCTGTTGTTGTCATTTTGACTTTTTTTGGTTATAGACATTTTCAAACATTTTTAAAGCAAATAGAATACTATAATGAACTTCCAAATACAACTCAACTTTAGCAATTATCAATATTCTGGCATTCTTGTAGACATCTTTTTAATTACGCAAATTTATGGGCATAAAGCAATATGTTTATTGTTACTATCTTAATCTTGTTTTTACATTTCTCTGACTGCTACTGATTTTCATCACATTTTCACGTTTGAAATTGATCTAATAAGAGTGCCTCCTCAAAGCCTTCACATATTTTTGCTTGTCTTTTTTTAAATCAATTTATGAAAGCAGCTTATACACGGATGTTAATCCTTTGTTTATCTCCTGTTACCAGTGTACTTCTAATTTTATATTTGTTTACAGTTTCTTTTACCGTTATAAAGTTTTACATTTTTATGTATTTCATATATATTTTATAGTTTATCTTCTGTTTTACATTTTTAAAAATTCATCACCCATACTACAAGTAAAAGCTGGTGAAGCCGGGTATGGTGGGGCACGCCTGTAATCCCAGCACTGGGGAGGCTGAGGCAGGAGGATTATTGTGAGTTCAGACCAGCCTGGACTACAAAATGAGCTCAAGGCCAGCCTCAACTGCATAGCAAGACTCTGTCTCAAAAAGACCAAAACAAACTGGTACAATACTTTGGAATATTGTTTTCAAAAATCTGCAACAGCTGAACATACAATATCCTATGACCCAGAAATTGTGCTTCTACATACATACTCAGAAAAGCATCGATTCAGCAAAGGCAGATACAAAATATTCACAGAACTCTTAATGATTGTCAAAAGCTGGTGAGGAGAAAAGACCCCAATGACCTTCAAAATTAAAGTGGATACTCCACCCAGCCCCGGGGGTGTTCCAGGCGCTCCACCCCGCCCCCAGAGCTCCACTTGCCCCCCCCCCGCCGTGTGCCAGGCGCTCCGCCCCGCCCCAGGAACTCTTTCCGGCCCCCAGGGCATGCCATGCACTCCGCCCCGCCCGCAGAGCTCCACTCGGCCCCGGGGTGTGCCAGGCGCTTTGCGTGGCCCCCAGGAAGGCCCTGAAGACTGGCCTGAGCCTATAGATGCAGACGCACTGATAGAGTCTGGCGGTTCGCTGTGTAACCCCGCCTACCCGACCACACACCCAATGGCTGTGAGGGCTTGCCAAAGGGAGCTCCTCCACTTCCTGCCATAGTAATTTGTGCACACCCACGTAATATACAGCATATTTAGAAGCAGCCAAGTCTCTGCCCAAAGTAAGAGCATGAGGGAGTAAATAAACCAAAAGTGCAGTTATTGCCAGTGGGAAGATCACTGACAGGGTGGTAGAACAGTGGTGAAGTGGAGAAAATTGATTAATTGAACGAGCCATCGTCTACATAACTGAGTAATAAAGATGAAGATAACATTATGGAATACAACATCCAGTGGTAACCCCCTACTATTTTCTCTGTAATCTGGTATTTCCTGTATTATTTTTGTGTTAACAAATGCAAAGACAACACTATGTAATGCAGCATCCAGTGATGGTTCCCTGCTGTCTCCTCTGTAATTCGGTATTTCCTTTATTGATTTTGTTATAACAAATACAAAGATAACATTATGTTATACAGCATCCAGTGCCAATTCCCTACTATCTTCTCTATAACTTGGTATTTTCTGTATTGTTTCTGTGTTATTCTGGGCTCTTTTGTCTTAAAAATAAAAAAAATTAAAGTGGATAAATAAATTGCGCAATATGCATACAATGTAATTCCACACACAATGAGAACGAAATACAACTATATTTGATGATATGAACAACTCACAAAAATAACATTGAAGAAAAGAACCCAGATGTAAAAGAGTATAGACACTGCACATGGTTTCATTTGTAAAAATTCAAAACCAGACAAAACTAATCTATGGTATTAGAAGCCAGGAAAGAAGTAACTCTTGGAATGGGGCCAAGGGACCTTAGGGAAGTTGGTCATGTTCTGATTCTTTTGTTTTGTTTTGTCTTTTTTGAGACAGGTCTCTCTAAGCAGCTCAGGTTGGCCTTGACCTGCTTTGTAGACCAGGCTGGCCTCAGATTCGCAGCAATCCTCCTGCCTCAGCTTCTCAAGTGCTGGCAATAAAGGCTATGTTCTGATTCTTGACCTGCCCACTGTTAAACTGATGTGTTCACTATGTGAACTGTGATTTGCTCACGTTTTTATAGGTGTGACATACTTCAATGACAAGTCTACTTGAGAACACAAAATAATTTCCTGTTACATAGTTTGTAAATCATCCCCTGAGCAGGTGATTCTTATTATTAACAGCCACCTTTCGTCTATCCAAATGTACTTTGCATATTGCGGTAGATAGGCTGCCAATGTGTCCCCAGGGTTCCCTCCAGTTCTCCATGACCTTGTATAATTCTCTCCTCGTAAGTGGACGCTGCTTCAAACAAGAAATGGCAAGGGAATGAGATGCCATTTCTGAGCCCTCTGAATCTGTCTCTCTGTCTCTCTCTCTCCGTCTCTCTTTCTGTCTCTGTCTCTGTCTCTCTCTCTCCCCACCCCCTCCATGAATTCATTGCCACAGTGTGAACTGTCCTATGGAAAGGCCCACATTATCAGGAATTGAACCAGGCATGGTGGTGCGTTCCTATAATCCCAGCACTCAGGAGGCTGAGCCAGGAGGATTATTGTGAGTTCGAGACCAGCCTGGGCTACAAAGTGAGCTCAAGCCCAGCCTGAACTGCATAGGGAGACCCTGTCTCAAAAAGTAAAAAAAAATAGGAACCCAAAGTAGCCTCCAACCAACAGCTCCTGAAGACCTGAGGCCCCTAGTCCAGCGGCCCCCAAGAAACTAAATCCTGTCAACGACCACAAGCCTGAGCTTGGAAGTGACTGCTTCTGCAGGCAACCCTTTTAAGGACCACAGCTCTGGCCTTACGAAACCCTGCCAAGCACTCAACCAAGCCACACCCAGATTCCTGGCCCACAGAACCTGTGAGATTTTAAGCCAGCATTTGGGTGGTACTTTGCTGTGTAGCAACAGAAACTAATATGACATGAGAAAGATGCTAAAGGAGTAAGACAACATCCCAACAAATTACTATAAAACATCATCTTTGTCACTTAAAATTCTCACAGGGTGTGAGGACACATGCCTGCAATCCCAACGCATGGGAGGCTGAGGCAGGAGGCTCACTGAGTGTTCAAGGGTGGCCTGGGCTACAAAGTGAGTTCAAGGCCAGCCTGAACTGCATAGCAAGACCTTGTCTCAAAAAAACAAACAAACAAAAATTCTCATATATGTTGATACATGTTTCTGGATTCTCTGTTCAGCCCACCTTCTGCACTTGCCTGGGTGTAGTTCCTGTGCTAAGACTGTGTTGATACTGTGGTTCTATAATGTGTTCCAATACACAGTAAGACAACCTGTTCTTCATTATTCTTCACTTCAGTACTTTCCCTGACTATGCTCAAGTTTTCACTCTTACATTTGGTCTTTATTTTAGCCATCTTTTAAAAAAAAACCCTGATTTAATAAAAATTTCATTATACAGCACTTGTATTTTACTTTAGGGAGAATTGAAAATTTAATGACATGAAGTCTTCCTGCCCAAGGACATGTTGTTCTGTGTGTTCACATTTTGCTTTATGTTCTTCATAAAATTTTGTAAGTCTTCTTTATGTAGGTCCTGTGCCTATCTAGTTAAAATTGATTCCTAAGTATTTTCTTTCTACTGCTCTTATGATTGGAATATTTTCACCATTTCTATTTCTATTTTCTCCATTCTGTTGCTAAGGATTCATTCCAGGGCACCTCTCCCCCAAAAAAGACACCAAACTCCACAGACTTAAGATTAGGTCCTCTGTACAAAATGCCTTAGTACTTCATATAAGCTATGTACATCCTCCCATACACTTTGTTTTTATGTCTCTTTGAGACAGGGTCTCACTATGCAGTTCTGAATGGTCTTGCCTTCAGCTTTGTAGCCCAGGATGGTCTCAAACTTGTAACAACCCTCCTGCCTCAGCCTCCTGAGTGCTGGGATTACAGGCATGCGCCACCATGACTGGCTTCTCCCATATACTTTGAATCACCTCTAGGTTACTTGTAATATGTAATACAATGTAAATGCTGTATAATTAATTGCCCTATTATATTGTTTACTGAATATGAGAAAAAAAAAGTCTGAGCAAGGTGTGACGACTCACATCTATAATTCAAGTACTCAAGAGTGGGAACAGGAGGATCACTGTGAGTTTGAGGCCAGCCTGGACCACAGAGTGAGTTCAAGACCAGCATGCTCTATACAGCAAAACTCTCTCTCTCAAAAAAAAAGGTTGTGTGTGATCAGAGCTAGTGCATTTTTCAACTGTTTTCAATTCACAGTTGGTTAAATACATGGAGACAGAATCTTTAGACAGTGAGGGTCCTCTGTATATATGTCAGGAACAGAACATAAACTGAAGCACGGGGGAGAGATGTACCTGCACTACTATTTGTTTGTTTGTTTGTGTGGTGCTGGAGGTCAAACTGAGGGCCTCACTCATGTTAGGCAGGTGTCCTATCACTGAGCTACATCCCCAGCTTCTTTCTTTATAACTTTATAAAATGTCTAAATTCATAACATTTTATGAAAAGTTATAAAATTCAGTTTTTATTGGACATGCCCTGTGTGCCAGGTGGAAGAAAGTCAGTCCCATCTGGTCTTCCTATCCTTTCTCCAGGGTGGGTTTAAATTCCAGAGAGTACAGAAGACCGGGCACACGGGAGCCCCTGCGACATGCACGCTCTCAGGGTGTCCTGTGTCTGCCTCCTGTCCTCATGGCTCCTGGGCTGTTCTTTCCCTCCTGAAGTCCCCATCCCTCCCTCTCCACCTCCTCTCATGCATTTTCACCCATCTGTCTGTCTGTCTGCGTCTATCTCTGTCCAGTCTAGTTTATGTCTCTACAATAGAATATCACAGAGTGGATTTGGCTCATGCTCTGGAGCCTGGGAAGTGCAAGCGCATGGTGCCAGCACCTTGCTGTGCCATCCCGTGGCAGGAAGCTCCAAATGGAGACAGACAGACAGATGTACGGAGGAAGATGATCAGTTCAAGTTGCTCTTCCTCCTTTATAAAACTACAAATCCCTCCAGGGGGTGCCTCATAACCTCATCTAATCCTAATTATCTCCTGCAAGACCAAATACCATCAAACATAGGACTTTGGAGATTGTTTCTAAAACATAGACTTTGAGGTGTCACATTCAAACAATTCTCTCTCTCTCTCTCTCACTCTCACTCTCTCCAAACCTGAGACACTGTCCCATGTGGTAAACATCTACCCACCTCCAAATGCACACCCGATGCCCCTCTGCCCAGACAGCATGTGGGGCTCTGTTCTTCAGCCAGGGGACTGCAGACCTGCATCTCTCATCCTCAGAACCCGATAGCATGTTCTCCCTGTTCCTCCTTATCTTCCTTCCTCTCCAAGTTTAGGGAATCTTTCCTGCTCCCATGACTTATTCAAGTCTGTGTTGGTATCCCGAATTGTTTGATAACTCAAAAGCCAGAAGAACCTTCATTTTCTCTCTGCTGCGTCATGTCTTCCTGGAGGCAGTAAAGTCAGAGCAGCCTCACGTGAGTGGGAAAAGGCTTGTAGGGGGAAAGGAAGCTCCCAAGGAGGAAAACATGTTAATGCCTCAGCATGGGCTCACACTAGACAGACAGCTGTGGGGGAAAAGCACCAACGGAAGCATGGTAGACTTTTTTTGTTTGTTTGTTGTCTTTTTGAGACAGGGTCTCACTATGCAGTTGAGGCTGGCTTTGAGCTCACTTTGTAGCCCAGGCTGGACTCGAATTCACAACAATCATCCTGCCTCAGCCTCCCGAGTGCTGGGATTACAGGCATGAGCCACCACGCCCGGCCGTGGTAGATTGTTGATACAGGCACTGTTTCCCAGAGAAAGAACCACAAGCAGATTTTGCTTTCTTAGCAATGTTTTTCTAAATTTTACAAAGTTTCTAGAATGAGTATTATTTTATTATCAGACACAAATAATTTATTTGTGTTCATTTGTAGCTGGTATTCTTTTTGTTGTTGTTGTTGTTGTTTTTTGAGACAGGGTCTCACTATGCAGTTCAGGCTAGCCTTGAGCTCACTTTGTAGCCCAGGCTGGCCTCGAACTCACAATGATCCTCCTCCTGCCTCAGCCTCCCAAGCATGCGACACCCACGCCTGGCTTTCTTCCTTCTTTTGTTCTCATTTTTGTTTTTAGTATCAGGAATTGAATTCAGGACCTCGCACTTGCCAGGCAGGAGCTGTGCGGCTGAGCTATACCCCTGGCCCTTTCTTTCTTTCTCTTTCTCTCTCTTTCTCTCTTTCTCAGTGCTCTTAAGGATTTTTATTTTTTCTGTACATGCTTGCAGTACGTAACATTTACCTTCCTTGCAGGAGCTGGTACCTGTGCACAGCGCATCTTAGTTCTCTTTCTTTCCTCTCCCGCTCTTGATTCCCCTCCCATCTGAGAAAGCTCTGTCTCTCCACTTCCTGTAGTCCGCCTTTGATTCTGTTCCTTATGTGTATGTGATGTTTAGGCATGCCTGTCTGATTTATTTCACCTAACGTTATGGTCTGCAGGTGTGTCCATGTTCACACAGCTGGCTCGAGCTTACCCTCTCCGTGGCACAGCAGTAGGACTGCACTCTGTGTGAATGCCTCACATTCTTCCTGTCTCCTGATGGTCACATGGGTTGCTCCCAAGATGGAGCTACTTTGAGCTCTGCTGCTATAAGCACGGGTGCGTGCATATCAGTGAAATGTGATGTCTCTAAATCTTTTTGATAAGATGCCTGGCAGGGGCCTAGCTGGGCCAAGGGGAATGTCCAGTTCTGGTTTGTTGAAGATTCTCCAGACAGACTTCTAGAGTGGCTGTGCATTTCCACCGGCAGTGCGGAAGGCTTCCTTTTTCTGCACAGCCTGATTCAGAGGTGTGGTCCAGATGGTCAACACAGAGGCCCCAGCTGGACAAGGGCCAGGAAGGTGGAGAACAGAGGGACTGATAGTGTCACAGAGGACAAGGGAAGGGTGCAGGGAAGAAGGAGGCCAGGAGGGAAACGACTGTCAGAAAGGGAAGTTGCAGTCAGAGAAAGCTATGTTGGAGGAGAATGACTGGGATTCAGAGTGTGAAATCGGAGGCTCAGGCACCCAGGGGCAGCTTAAAGAGAAAGGTCTCTAAGGCAGTCAGGGCACCACACTGAGAGGCTGCAGTGCTGTCTGCTCTGCCCCAGGGACACTTGCCAACGCCAGTGACAACGACCCGATTTGAGCTGAGGATGAAAAAGCTATGGACCAAAAAAAAAAAAAAAAGAAAAAGCTATGGACCAGCTAACAGGTCTTTGGCGACTATGGGTGACAAGCAGGAGGGCCGTGGGGAACAAAAAGCAGGGCAAGAAGGTGTCAGAGCCAGGCCGCGTGACCTCGAACCAGCAGGGATTTTTATAAAAGCATGAAGGAAAGAGACATGGGCCAAACTTTGAACCCAAGTGGCCCCCACCTTCAGAACCTCTCTGCAGGGCCCCCAACCCAAACCAGCCAGGGCAGTGGGCCGGGCCAAGGACGCCGCTGCCTCTGGGCTGCGTTATCTGCCGCGAAAGCCTTGGTGAAGCTTAGAAATCTGTACCTGGGAAGACCTTATCGCCCTCGTTCACAGGCTCCATATAATGAGTTATAATAAATATTTATTGAGTGGAGGATTGAAATCATCCATTTATATTTCATCCTAGCTCCAGGTATGGTAGCGCACCCCTCTAATCCCAGCACTCGGCAGGCTGAGGCAGGAGGATCGTTGTGAGTTTAAGGCCAGCCTGGGCTCCAAAGTGCGTTCAAGATCAGCCTGAACTGCATATCAAGACCCGGTCTCAAAATGACCAAAACAAACAAACAAATAAAAAGTCATCGTAGCTCAGCGAAGGTCACCGAAATAAAGAGCACGCGCTTTGGAGGGACACAGATCCGAACTTCGACCCTAGTTCTGAGCGTGAGCTGAGGCCGAGGCGACCGCGAGGAGCGGGGCAGGTGCGGTGCGGGCGGCCGGCGGGAGGCGGTCAGAGCCCGGGGCGGGCCCATCTCCTCGGTCCCTCCTGGCTGCGGGGCGGGGCGTCCTCCAGGCCTGCGGGGCGCGGTCCTGCAGCCCGGGCATCCCGGAGATGGCGAGCTTGGCCGGGGGCCGGGGACCGCGCGCCCCTTTCCGGCTCCTGCTGCAGGTGGCGGCGGCGCTCGGGACGCTCTGGCCGCGGGTGAGCGGGGACGGGGCCTGGGCGGGCGGGGCACAGCGGGGCGCGGGAGGGGACCTGGGCGCAGGGACCGGCACCGGGACGGAGAGGGACAGCGCGTCGGGAGCAGTGAGCGGGATGCGGCGGCAAAGGCAGGGCTCGCGGCGCTTCTGGGGACTCTAGCTCCCCGTAAAGCACTGCTTAAGGATCCTCGGCTAAGCCGGGCATGGGGGCGCACGCCTGTCATCCCAGCACTCGGGAGGCTGAGGCAGGACGATCGTTGTGAGTTTGAGACCAACCTGGGTTGCAAAGTGAGCTCAAGGCCAGCCTGAAAAACAAAACAAAACAAAAAAAGATCCTCGGGTAACAAATGCGCTCACACCCAGCCCCACCATTCCAATGCTTCCCATGCCGTCCCGGTACCCACGCCTGGACCCCAGCACAGGACCGCTGGGACCAATGTCCTTCAGGTGTTGGGACCCGGTGCAGCCCTGCTGAGCGTGGGGGAGTCCGGCCTTACAGGAACGCGGCCTGAAGACAGAGGTGGCCCAGGCTAGAACCCAGCTGTCAGCCAGAGCCAAAGAGGGAGAGAAGAGTTAGGCCCCTGAGACACCCTTCCCAGGGCTGGGTCCTCCTGATAATCATCAGAGCCCAGTGTGAGCAGATCTGGTGTTTCCAGAAAAGTTAGAAACAGGACAATTTGAAGATCTAGCCAGGTGTAGTGGTGCACTCTTGTAATCCCAGCACTCTGGAGGCTGAGGCAGGAGGATCCTTGGGAGTTCAAGGCCAGCCTGAACTGCATAGCAAGACCCTGTCTCCAAAAGACAAACAAAACCAACAACAAAAAAAGAAAAAAAAATTTTAAGAATGAAATCTTGCAATTTTAAGAAAATTGGAAACTAATTATGAACAATGTTTAAACACTGTATTGGGCAAACAAAATCTCATTTTTTGTAGCTGTAGGCAGCTGGGTCTGTGGCCTCACCTCTGGACCATCCCCCCTCCTTCTGGTTTTCAGATGGCAAAAGTAAAGCCCAGAAAAGAGGGGTGGGAAGGTTTTTTTTCTCACTCTGCACCAAACACCACTGAACTGACCTCAAACCTGAGGGTCCTGCAGCAGGACATGGCCCTTGTAGGGTGTGGCAGGGCCACCCGGATGTTAGGGTTCCTGCTGTGAGCTTAGCCTCACCCTGTTTGCTTAAGGAGGGAAGCAAGCAGGTGAGCTAGCCCAGAAGGGGCCTGATGTAAGGGGAGCTCCAGACCTACCCCCTGGGCCGGCCCCAGCCGTGGTTCAGGGGACCTGCTGGAGCCTGGCACCAAGAGCCGCTGGGCCAGTTTGGGGGGACAGCAAAGGTTGTCTCCCAAGAGGCAGCCCCGCAGCAAGGGAAGGCAGGTGTCGGGGCCTGAGAGACGGTGGCTTACGTCCCGGTTGTACCATTTGCAGTCAGAGTGGCCTTAGGCCAGTTATCTAACCCCTGAGCCTGGATCTTCCTCACCTGTAAGATAGGGAAACGCGTAATCCCAGTGTCACAGGGAGGCTGTAAGGTCAGTGAGGTCCTTTTGTAAAAACCTTTGGGAGAGTAAAGGAACTGAGGTGGAGGGAAGGAAGTGGGAATTAGATACAGTGGGAGCTGACTGCCCCAGAACCCCCAACGCCCCCTGAACCCTCTAATAAGATCAGGGGTGGGGAGACTCGGCTGCTTCCCAATCACCCATCTGTCCTTCTCTGTCCCCCTCCTGGAGAAGAAGAGTCATAGCCAACCCTGGGTGGGAGAGAGAAGGGTGGCCCGGGCCTCTCAGAGACGCTGACACTTGTCCAGCACAGGTCCAAACCTTCAGGCCCGAGAGCCTCCTGCTGGTGTCCACCTTGGATGGACGTCTCCATGCCCTGAGCAAGCAGACAGGGGACTTAAAGTGGACCCTGAAGGATGGTAAGCGAGGGATGGCCATTTCCTGCCACATGGGCCCCTCATTTGGGGGAGGATAACTTTCACACAGAGGATAAGAACATGGACAGTAGACTCTTAACAAGCCAGTGTCCAGAGGCAACTTCACCGCTTATGAGCTGTGTGCACTTGGGAAATTCACTTCTCTCTGAGCTTTGGTATCTTCACCTATAAAACAGGGCAAAGGGTAACAACCCTACCTGACAGAATCCTTGGGAGGATGACATTGTGTGCAGGTTACACGCTGGCCCTAGTGTCCAGCAGGCAGCAAGAACTCAGTGACATATGAGCCTTGCTTTTCAATGAGAGCCCAGTGGAGACTTATGCTCCATGCCTGTGTCCCCACAGATCCCACCATCCAGGGACCCATGTACGTCACGGAGTAAGTGAGCCTGGGGTCTTGGGGGGGTGGTGAGCTGGGAGATGGGAGCCGCACTTGTCTGGAGGTTTAGGGAGGGCATGTGGTGGAAGGAGGGGATTCTGGGCAGCATCTCGGAGCTCCAAGGTCTCCCCACAAGGGTGGGCTCCTGATAGGTGAGAAGCTGGGAGGAGTGGGCACTTCATGCACCTGGCAGCGTGCACTGAAAGCTTGTCTGTTTTCCTCTCTACCCCCAGAGCAGCCTTTCTCTCAGACCCAGCTGACGGCAGCCTGTACATCTTGGGGACCCAGAAACAACAGGGCTTGATGGTGTGTGTCCTACAGGGTCTGGGTGTGGATGAGACCCGTGCTTCTATCTGCAGGAAGCCAAGGGTGTGGGGAAAGAGAATCAGAATCTGGGTGTCTTGAAGAGGATATGAGTCAAGCACTGAGCATTATGGGAAAGCATGGGGTTGGCTATGTCTGCAGAGAATACTATAGGACTCAGGGTACCAAGAGGCTTCTCAAGAACTCTGGGCTTCCAGGCTTGGTGGCATATACCTGTAATCCCAGCACTCAGGAGGCTGAGGCAGGAAGATCGTTGGGAGTTCGAGACCAGCCTGGGCTTTAAAGTGAGCTCAAGGCCAGCCTGAACTGCAGAGGGAAACTCTGTCTCAAAAAGACTAAATAAATAAATAAAAATAAAAAGAAGAACTCTGGGCATTTTAAAGGGACATCTGTGTATCAATTAGCTTTTGCTAAATACCAGATTTCCCCAAAAGACTTAAAAGACAATTCAAAATTTGGTAGGATGACTGCTCAGGCTGGGCTCAGCAAGGTGACTCTTGTGCAGATCTTAGTTGATTACTACTTATGCATATGTGGTCAGCTCCTGATCACAGGGCCAGTTCCGACTCTGAAAGCTGGTTGACGTTTGGCCAACAATAGGGCGTACATCCTCTGATCTCACCCTGTGCTCCGAACTCAACTGGAAGCCAGAGGACAGGGCACCCACTGACACAATCCAGACAAATGTGACGCCAGGAAGAGAACCAGTCTAATGCCAGGGCAGAGAAGGCTGGAGGGTGGATCTCCACTCAAAGTCAGCACTGCATCAGGGTTCCCTTTATTCTGGGACAGCTCCTCAATCTTTCTGAGGCTTTTGTGGACAGTGACAATTTTGAAATCTCTCTGTGTTTGTCAGGAGGCCGTCAGGCGGGGATCAAGTGGATTGTATGACACCATGGCATTAAGAGTAGGATTTTCTGCAGTTCCCAGAGAGGTTATGTAGCTCAGTAGTTAGATGTACTGATTCTAAAGCCTGCCTACTTCGGCTCAAAACTTGGCTCTTAGAGCTGGGCGTGGTGGCTCACACCTGTAAACCCAGAACTTGGGAGGCTGAGGCAGGAGGATCACCATGAATTCAAGGCCAGCCTGGGCCAGATAGGTGAGTTCAAGGCCAGCCTACACTGCATAGTGAAACACTATCTCAAAAAAAAAAACCCAACTTGCCTCTTGCTGGCTGTGAGATGTTAGCTAATTTACTCAGTTTCCCTGAGCTCCAGTTTCCTCCCTGGGAAAGCAGAAATGCTAATAATCACTTAACGTAAAGGTTGCTGTATGTCTATTTGCCCTCAGAGTGCTATGTGTGTATTTCTATTCTTACTCCTTTTCGGGTGTTTTTCCTCAGAAACTGCCGTTTACCATCCCAGAACTGGTTCACACCTCTCCCTGTCGCAGCTCTGATGGGGTCTTCTACACAGGTAAGCATCTCCCCAGCCTGGGGCAGCCGAGGGTAACCCAGCATGGGGACCTGGGCCATAACAGAACAGCCTGGCACAGGAGTGTCAGGGTAAACGCCCACTCTGAAGCCGTCTTGGAAGCTGGCCAACTCCACGTCCACAGGCCGGAAGCAGGATGCCTGGTTTGTGGTAGATCCCGAGTCAGGGGAGACGCAGATGGCTCTGAGCACAGAGGGTCTCTCTGCTGCCCACCTCTACATCGGCCGAACACGTGAGTCTGGCCCGAGCTGCTCCTCCAGCCCGAAAGCACCCATTTTGCTCTGTCCAGACCTGGTAGTTGCTATCCAAATTGAAAGAGGCCAGTCAATCTGTCAGGCATCAACAAATATTTTTCTGGGCACTGAGTGAAGAGCTGGGGGTGCAGCAATAAACAAGACAGGTCTCTGTCACCCCATGAAATGAACAGCCCCGGTGGGGGGAGAGGAGTGAGGAGAGCGTTGCGGGAGCGCTCTGGTAACTTGGCGTCTGGATCTCCAGAGTACACAGTCAGCATGCATGACCCCAGAACCCCAGCCCTGCGCTGGAACACCACCTACCGCCGCTTCTCAGCGGCCCCCGTGGACGGCTCGCCTGGGAAATGTGAGTGCCGCCTTTCCCTGGCCCCGCCTTGGAGAAAGACCCGAATGCAAGGGTCCCTGAGTGGCATCCGTGAGCAAGTCCCACCCACCTCCTGACCCGCCTCACCCCTCCCTGCTGAATGACACGCTCCCATCAGATGACTCCAAGTGACCCCCCCAAAAAATCCCAGGCTTACCCGCATGTACCCCGAGCAAGGTCTCGCTACCCTAACTCCTCCGTGTTTCAGATGACCCCAACAAGGTAGACTTAGGTGACGCCCCACATCCTGTGACCCCAAGCAACCCACACATACCCTAACCTACGTGTTGGGTGACCCTCACAGATGACCCTACATGTTCTCTTCCCAAACCCAGCCCCTGACCATTCCTTTGGGATAATGCCCCTCCTGCCTGGCTGCCTGGGTACCTTACAGGTGCTCCTGGCAGAAAAGACTCAAATGCTGACTCTATCATTCGCGTAAGATCCTCTTAGGTAACCCTGACACTTTGTAAATGTCACCCCAGGGCCGCAAACTGACCCATTCACACTCCAAGTGTCTCCCAAGTGACTCCCATGCCCCTGGACCACTCTGGCGACACACCCTGGGTGGACATCAGTCTTCCCGTGACTGTAGCTGAGCCCCTGCATCCTTAAGTCTCTCTTGAGTGACCCCAACTGACACACACAGCCGAGTCATCTGTGGATGACCTGGTCTTATCCCCATGACCTCTGGCTGACTTTCCCACAGCCTCATCTGACCTCCATGCACCTAAATGACCTTCCACAAAGAGCCTCCCAGGTGCCTCCCTCGAGAACTTTCTGACGTCTCCCCAGCTGTCTCTCCTGGCAGATGTGAGCTACCTGGCGTCCTGTGGGATGGGCCTGCTGCTAACCGTGGACCCAGGAAGCGGGATGGTTCTGTGGACACAGGACCTGGGCGTGCCTGTGACAGGTGTCTATACCTGGCACCAGGACGGCCTGCGCCAGTTGCCCCACCTCACGCTGGCTAGGGACACCTTGCATTTCCTCGCTCTCCGCTGGGGCCACATCCGACTGCCTGCCTCAGGCTCCCAGGACACAGCCGCTTTCTTCTCTGCCTCAGACACCCAGCTTCTGTAAGTGTCCTTTGCTGAACCCAGGGAAGGAGCTTCCAGAAGCGTTGCAGCCCATGCATAGTGGTGGGTGTGATATTCAACTATGACCTATAATACAGCTGAACAAAGCTATCAAAATGTTGCACTTCTATCCCCAGAATCCCCCGGATAGTCCCACCATTCAGCATTGGGTAGGGTATAAGCTGACCTAGGAAGGACCCTTCAGGTTTCAACCTGCTCAGATTTACAGGTGCTGCCCCCAACTGATTATTCAATACTTTCAGCACCACCTTCTCTTACACCACCTAATACTTTAGCATTTCCATCTTGTAGTGTCAGGAAACGGATGGGAAGAATCAGGGAGTGTCCACTCAGTCTGTCCCACAGTTATTAACTGAGCACATACTATATGCCTATGCATTGCTAGGCCTTGGGAGCACAGAAATATAGCTATTGTTTCTGCCTATAAGAATCTCAGGGTGGCTGGGTGTGGTGGTGCACGCCTGTAATCCCAGCAATTGGGAGACTGAGGCAGGAGGATTATTGTGAGTTTGAGACCAGCCTGGGTTACAAAGTGAGCTCAAGACCAGCTTGAACTGCATAGCAGGACCCTGTCTAAAAAGGACAAAAAGAAGAAGAAGGAGAATATCAGAGTCTAGGGACTGAGAGAAATCTGTAGACAAGTAGTGATGTCATGGTGTGATGAAAGGTAAGGGACATCCAGAGTGTGACAGGAATGTATAGCCAGGAAAGATACCCAGTTGACATTGGGAGCTGGAGGAAGTCATGGAAAGCTTCCCAAGGGGACATCTAAGTTGAACCCTAAAAATAAATGGGAAATGTGAAGGAGAAAGCATACAATCCAGGACCAGAAAGAAATTAAAGGGCCGGGGAGATAGCTCAGCAACACAGCTCCTGCCTGGCAAGCACAAGGTCCTGAGTTCAATTCCCAGTACCAAAAGAAAATTAAATAAAATGGAACAACATGATCTGAGAGTATATAGATCTGAGAAGAGGGTAATGTCTGAGGCTGTGAGCTGAACAGAGATTTTATATGATTACTTGAAACTTTGGGGCATTTTCTACCAAATCTAAGGAGAATCCCCTGGAAAATAAATGTTGTTGTTGTTTTTTTTTTTTTTGAGACAGGTTTTCACTATGTAATCCAGGCTGGCTTTGAACTTGCTTAGAAGCCCAGGCTGGCCTCAAACTCATAGTGATCCTCTTGCCTCAGCCTCTCAAGTGCTGGGATTACAGATGTGGGCCACCATGCCTAGCTGCAAAATTTTAAACAAAGAGCAATTTGATCATGTTTTCATTTCACAGAGTTCATTCCGTTCACAATGTGAAGAGTACCTTAGGGTGAGGAAAGGGAAGCATCTAGAGAAATGGCCAGCTGGAGAGCATCGCATTTGTTCAGGCAGAAGTGGTGCTTTGGGCTGGAGTAGGGAAATGAGAGATGGGAGAGAGTAGACAATAAAAGGTGTCCGGAGAAAAATTTAGTTAGAATTTGGTGACTGGGAGTTTGGTTGTTGTGAGCAAGGAGTCAAGGGTCACATTCAAGTTCCAGGAAGCACAAGAGCATGGCGATTATCAGAAGGAGGGGACGTTAGAAAAGGAGGAGGGACAAAACAAGAAGATGGAGAGAAAGTGATGCGTTCTGATTTCGAAAGCTGAGATCTTAAAAGAAGTCTGGGCCTGCCATAGAAATTGTGACTAGAGAATTTGTTTTGTTTTGTTTTGCCTTTTTAAGATTGGGTCTCACTGCGCAGTTCAGGCCGGCCTTGAGCTCACTTTGTAGCCCAGGCTGGCCTCGGACTCACAACTATCCTCCTGCCTCAGCCTCCCGAGTGTTGGGATTACAGGGGTGTGACACCACGCCCAGTGTGACCAGAGAATTTTTACCAATTATTGCTTGCACCATAAAAAACAGCCCCCAAACTTAGAACCTAAAAACAGCAAACATTTTCTATTTTTAAGAGTCTGTTGGCTGGGAGGTGCCTTTCTGATCTCTCAAGTCAGCTGGTAATTTGATAGAGCCAATGATCCTGGATGGTCTCACCCGCCTCACAGCTGGGAGACTGTTTGGCCCACAGAGGGTCGATTTGAACCATTCATTTCTGTTCAGTATGATCTCTCAGCCCTTATTAGAGAGGGGGCCTCCTCACATGGTGGCCTCAGGGTTCTAAAGAGCAACACCAGAGGGCCAGCCCCAGCGCCCAAGCACATTTTGAGGTTCTGTCTCTATTACCTTTCCTACTGATATGGCTAAAGCAGGTCACATAGGCAAGCCCGGAGTGAACAGGAAGTGAGACTGTTCAAGGCCCTGGGTACAGTGGTACCTGAAAACTGCTCCCCCCTCTCCTCTTTTTCCCTTTCCCCATTAGGATGACGCTGTACGTGGGGAAAGACGAAGCTGGCTTCTATGTCTCCAAAGCTTTGGTCCACACAGGGGTGGCCCTAGTGGTGAGAAATGACCTGTGAATGGGCTAGAAAGAAGGACAGGGGAGGAGGAGCCTCCTCACCGTGGCTCTTCGTCTTCTGCCGTAGCCTAGAGGACTGACCCTGGCCCCCATGGATGGCCCCACCACTGACGAGGTGACACTCCAAGTCTCGGGGGAGCGAGAGGGGTCACCCAGCACTGCAGTCAGATACCCCTCGGGCAGTTTGGCCCTCCCCAGCCAGTGGCTGCTCATCGGTGAGGTCTCCTGGCTTAGATTTGGAGTAAAAGTAAAGAACCTATGAGCCCAGTTTCTGAGTGGAAGACAGTGGTCTTCAGGCATCCGACTCTTTGCTATCCCTGTCCCTTAGGACATCATGAGCCACCCCCAGTCCTGCATACCACCATGCTGCGGGTCCGTGCCACCCCAGGGAGAGGGGCTACCGAGATGAGACCTTCGGAAAGCTCCCGTACTTTGACTCCTTTCTTGGGGGTCAGTAAAGAAGGGAAGAGGGCTGGGGGGACACCAGAGAGGTAGGCAGCCCCTGCACCAAACATTTTCCTCAGGCTCCCAGAAGCAGTATTTCATGGAGGGTCAGTGAACATCGTGTAGTTTCCCAGAAGACAAAGATTTTGTTGTTGTTGCTTCTGGAAGTGTTAGACGATTCAGAAAGATATTGTGAAGCGTGGTTCACCTTTTTTTTTTTCTTTATTGTTCTTCAGTGTAAGTATTGTAAAATTCTGTACTCATCAAGTGAGAAATTGAAAACAGAAAAACTATAAAATCATGTTCTCCTGGGACAGGGTTGGATAAGAAGTGTTTGTAAGTAGTTCAAGTTTAGAAGGAACAGCTGAATTGGAACAGTAATTCTCAAATCTAGTTGTATGTGAGAATCACCTGAGACCCACACAATTCCTAATCTCTAGAGGTGGATATCTATGGTTTTAGTAACATTGCATGAATATCTGTTTATTTGTTTTGCAGTACTGGGGATTGAACCCAGAACATTTGCTACATCCGTAGCCTGTTTTATGTATTTATTTTGTGGTATTGGGGTCCTTTCTCTGAGCCATATCCCAAGCCCCCGTTTTTGTTTTTGTATTGTTTTAGGGCCCTTCCTCTGAGCTATGTCCCAAACCCTTTTTGGTTTTTTTGGTTTTGGTTTTGAGATGGGGTCTTGCTAAGTCACTCTTATCCAGGCAGGGCTTGAATTTGCCATCCTCCTGGCTCAGCCTCCCAGAGTGCCGGGATTACCAGCAAATGCTACCACACCCCTCTAGGTACAGTAATTGTATTTTTAAAGTAATAATCAAGGAGATGCTGGTCACCTGCTAGGCTTGGCAAACCGCTTTCAGGCACCATGTGTTTTTCAGGACCACAGAGAGAGCGCAGCTCCCGCCAGAGGCCAGTCACTTGCAGCCCCTAAGTCATGAAGAAGAGTTAGGGGTTCCACAACGGGAGTGAGGGAGCACCAAGAGCGAAAGCCTCTTTGTCCTCAGGTTCTGAACCTGAACCAGGAGAGACTGTGGGACTCAGAGCTGCGTCCTGAGGCGAAAATTCCAGTCTCTTCTCCAGAGCTGGGATACCAAGACCTGCTGGCCGCTGTCCTCACTACCACTCTCCTGGGAGGATGGATTCTCTTCCTCATGAGGCAGGTAAGCCCAGCACCTTGACCTCAGGTCCGTCCTAGAGAGGACTCTGCTCCTCCTTCCCGGTACTCCTCAGCAACCCTCTCATCACTCTGCTCTCCAGCTGCCCCTTGCCTTCCTCCCAGGCCCTCCCTGAGCCCCTGGTCCTGTACTGGGAAGCCCATGCTCCAGTGCAAGGCCATCCCAGGCACAGGGCAGCCTTGCCCAGGGCTAAGGTCTCTTAAGCCTCCCTTCTCAGCAGCAGCAGTTGGCAGAGAAGCAGCAGCAGATTTCCCCAGGCCCTGCAGGCCCTCCTGGTGTCTCACAGAATGCGCAGGCCCAGGCCTCCGGGGCCACCTCACAGGGCTGGAAGAGGCTTCAAGGCCCCTCAGAACAAGCCTTGCCTTCCTGTGACCCTGAAGGTGAGTCAGCAAGACAAGGTCACACCAGAGCTGAAGAAAAAGGAGGGACAGATTTAATTTAATTCCAAAGTCAGTTTATTAGGAGCCACTGTCACGGAAGGCTAAGCCTAAATGAGATAGGAGGGTGTTTTGATGGTGTTGTATAGTTGAGTGCTCTATGTTTTTCTTTTCTTTTTGGAGACAAGGTCTCACTATGTGGTGGGCTTTGATTTCACTTTGTAGCCCAGGCTGGCCTCAAACTCACAGCGATCCTCCTGCCTCAGCCTTTTGAGTGCTGAGATTTACAAGCGTATGTAACCATGCCTGGCTGGTTCAGCACTGTAGAAGTGTCTTCTATCATTACTTTATTACTGTTATTTTCAATACCAGAGTCTGGATGTAGAAGGAATGGCTGTAGATAGAACTCCACTTTTTTTTTAACTTTGACAAGTTACTTAACTTCTGAGCTTCAGTCCTTTCATCTGTAAGTGGGAATAATAACACTCATCTCATCCGTCACCTCAGCCTAGGAGGCTACCGTCATCATTACCAAATCATACCTAGGTGATGTCATCGCTGCATATGTTAAAATAATGTCATATTTGGTTATAGTAAGAGTGAATTTCCTAGGTACAGGTTTCGAAATTTCTCTCATCTTTTCTCAACGTAATCCTCCCAAGTGTCCTCTGGTATTTGGTGCTGCCCCTGAGGGCTCCGCACAAGCCTCGGTTCATGAGTCTGGGCTTCTGCTCCTTTGGCTCTGGCTGGGCAGGTGCCATTGGTCTCTTTGTGGCCAGGAGCTGGCACCTCCCGGTTGCTGCTCAGCTTGTCTCCCCACACCATGGCCCACTACTGCCAGTCAGTGGACCTGAGCCGGGTCCACCTGCTGCGTGGCTTGATGCAGCAGCACTTCCCCCAGTGTTCACCGCGTCTCCACTCGGGTCTCTGCTAAGAGGAGAATGTCTCTCCTGCCTTGGGGTACCTTTGCTTTGCTTTGCTTTGTTTTTCTGATGGGGAGCAAGCCCAGGGCCTTGCACAAGCAAAGGACACTGCACCATTGCACAATTCCCCTAATCCAAGGTCAGGTTATGGAGGTGGGGGGTGTACAGCAGAGCTGCCCGAGCCCAAGGTATTGTAGTTCTTATCATCTTGCTAGCTCACAATGAGTCCAAATAATTCCCACGACACCCCAAATTCTCACTTCTGTGGACCTTTGCCTCCAGAGTGAACTCTGCTAGTTTTTCCACAGACAACACAGGCTCCATCTTTTCCCAGGGTGACTTTTGCCAAAGTCTTGATCTAATTCCTCCTTGCATTTTCCCTTGTTTGCTCCCCCACCCCAGTTCGCAAGACCCCAGTCTTGGATGTGATGGGCACTCCTTCCCCAGAAGTGTCCTCATGTCCTGTCTAAATCAGTAGGTAATAATAATTCCCTGGAAGCCAGGTGTGGCACATACCTGTAATCTCAGCATTCTGGGAGACGGAGGCAGGAGGATCTCAAGTTTAAACCCTGCTTGGGCAACTTAGTGGCTTAGTGAGACTGTTTCTAAATAAAAAATTTTCAAAGGGCTTAGGATGCACATAAAGGCCCTGGATTCACTCCCCCGCCTCCCCCCCCCCGCAACACACACATAGCGCCCTCTGGGGGCCAGAAGGAGGAAAAGGAGGACCTTGAACCCCAGGTCTAGCTCAGCCAAACACCAAAAATTCTCATAGAGGAGGGGTGATATTAATGTTTTGGAGCAAGAGAAAATAAGCGAATAAAACAGACTGACCCAGATAGAGCCTGGTACCTTTTTATTAAACTCAGTGGAAGAAAGAAACTATACAATATTATATTCTGTCATTTAAAGCAAACCTTTATATTTCTTTCACTTTCTTTGCCTGAAATGGCAGTGCATTTTTCCTGTGGCATTTTCATGAACTTGAGGCAAAACCTATAGGGAACAAACAGGCAAGTACCATGCAGTTTGATTAGGGCCATGATGGTGGGGTCAGCTGGGGAGCTGCAGGGAGCAGACAGGGGAGAACAGGAAGTGATGTGTAAGCTGAGAACCCGGAAGGAGACGAAGGAATTCCCCAAATGTGCAGCAAAGAGTGGGGCACAGACGAAAACTCAGGGGTGAAAGGAAGCAGGCTGGGTATTCTGGAAGTGAGGGTAGGTTGCGCTAGGGTAGGCCAAGGGGATGAAGTGAACAAATGCAACGGAAATCTAGGCGAGCGATTGGGAGTGGTAGGGGCTGCGGCAAAATAGGGAGCCGTGTCCCGCAGCTTCCCACAGGGGCTGTGCCTGTCTTGCTGCTCCCCTGGGGACGACACAGGTTCAGTGAGCATCTGTTGAATCTGGGACTTTGAGCGCTGGAGAATCTAAAGCTACACTTCTCACAGTAGTCCTGGAAGGAATGTGTGGTAAGCAGGTGCGAGGAGCAGGCGGTGACAGTGAAGCCCAGATTTGTCCATCTCACCATTTGGAGTCCAGGGCATTAAAACCTTCATTCAGCCCAGGGAGAGCCAGAATGTGCCGACCAGCGAAAAAGGCTCTTGAGAACCTGTTCATGTCAGCAGCAGTGGCAGCTTATTCTGTTCCTTGGACAGCTGTACTCAGCTCAGGAGCTCCTCTGGGAAATCTCGGTCTTCCCACATTGGTGGGGGGGAGTGACATTCCTAAGGGTGTTTCTATGGCTCAAGGAATCTACAGCAAGCCATATCCTACTCTCATTTAATTTCCACAAATTCATCTGCATGTGCTGGGTTGCACATCTTTCAGGGCTGCCAACTGCATTGAATATTCAGTGGTGAGTGGGCACAGTCAACCCTGAAGCAGAGCAAGCATTTGTACAGGCCAGAGGGGTCCACGCATTTGTACTGTGTGCCAGGCACCATTCTAAACACCGAGCATTACAACCTCATGACATTCACGACATTCCTGTAAGGCGGGTTCTTTGATAAACCCTCTTTTATGGAGGAGGAAATGAGGACAGAAGGACTTCATGATACCTGTCCTTTCAGCCAGGCTCATGACGCTGCTAAGGGGCAGCTCGAGGGTAAAATGCAGGTGAGCTGGCTCCTGTGTGTGCTCTTAATGGGCCGCAGGGGGCTGCTGCCCGTTGAAATACTGACAAACACCTGTTAAAGAATGTGACCAACTAAGCATTTCCCAGCCTCTGCAAGAACAGCAGCAAAATGTGTACTCATGATGTCCAAGGTAATCTGACTGTACAGCACTTCCCTCTGTCCTGACAACTCTCGGTTGCTTTGTAGCCTGTCCCTTGAATTTGCTGACTCTCCGTTAGAATGATGCTGAAAGCTGACAAATAGCCATGTGTGCAGGCTACGACTCACCCAGCTCCAGGTCTCTGTGTTCAAGGCCTTTGTGGCCATGAAGCTAGCCTCTATCTAATGTTGAGGGTGCAATTGAATATTTAACCCAGCTAGTACTTCGCCGGTGTTTACCATACAACCAGGCCATGGGGAACAGGGAAGGCGGGTAAACCGTCACATGGACACCCAGCAGAACCCAGTACGTGGTACAGAGGGGCTGGAAAGATGAGTCAGGGAAGCAGGATTTACCCCAGTAGGCTTTCAAGTGACTCTGTCCCTGCTGAGCTCCCAGACAGCATTGCTGACGGGCCTCCCACAGATCCGAGACCTATGCACTCCTGAGACATCAGTGTTTACCAGTGCAGGTTACTACCTGCGCTTTGCAGGTAGAGAATGGGTGTTTAAGTAAGTACTCCAGAGCACCACTGAGGTGCGGCAGGGTGCTTCTCTCACGGGTTCCCAGTGCTGAGCCTCAGTTTTCTCAGTTTCCTTAGAGGTAATTGTAGAGAGCAAAGCTAATGGCTCTTCCTAAGCAGAACCATCTCAGAGGCCTGGCACTGCACAGCTCTACGGGTGCCATATACAGGTAGCTGGCTCTATGCAGCGCCTGAGCAGGGCACAGGCCAGGGTCTAAGGGAGAAGTCTCCCCCAGGCTACTCAAAGGGAAGAGCAATAGCTGCAAAGAAAGAGCTTTGCCCACCGAGCCAACCCGGCCCATCTCCGCAGGAAGCCAAGGCCTCCGGGGCTGCTTGCCCGCTTAGAATCACCTCTGCATCTGTGTAGCTCCCCAGTGCGCCTGCTTCCCCCTCTGGCCAGTCTTTCTGTGGCTAGGCTGGCTGTTATCCTTTCTGCCGCTGAAGTTCACCTTCCTGTTTGACGTGGATTCAAACTGGTGTCAGGATAATGACGGAGGACACAGAGGAAAGGCGGGGTGGGGACACCCCAAGGACCATACTGTGAACATTACTCACCTCTGCTTTCTGTATGTCCTTGAGGGGGAGGGGCAGTACTGGGCACTGAAACCAGGGCCTTCAAACTGAAATACTTCCCAAGCCTTTTTTTATTCTTTGAGACAAGGTCTCACTGAGTTCCCAGGTGACCTTGAACTTGTGATCCTCCTGCCTCGGCCTCCCAAGCAGCTGGATTACAGGTGTGCACCCCCACACCTGACTCCATACATTTAGTGTTCATATGAATACTGTGTGAGATGGTTAACATTAGCCTTGCTTTACACCTCAGAAGACAGGACAGTGTTTCAGTCACTTATTTAAGGACTCACAAAGAGCCAGAGGCAGCACCAGGGATGGCCTTTGGGTCCTTCCTCTTGCCTCTGTAGCAGGGTGAGCATGGGAGGGTGGGAGTCCGTTGGAAGCTCAAGGTGGCAGGGTGGACCTGGACTGGGTCAGGTGTGGGTGGAGAGGCAGGCAGGGGAGGGCGACTCTGGGCAGCTAGCAGAGAGACCACCCTCCTCCCTTCTAGCCGGGCAGCTCACCGTAGTGGGGAAGATCGCCTTCAACCCCAAGGACGTGCTGGGACGCGGGGCAGGTGGGACTTTCGTTTTCCGGTGAGTGGAGACTGAGCACATCCTCCCTGACTCCATGTGGGGACAGGTGGATCCCTGAGCTCACCTGTCCTACCTGTTCCTTTACATGCTCTCTCTGAACCCGCCCCCTGGCCACCTCTCAGGGGACAGTTTGAGGGGCGGGCGGTGGCCGTCAAGCGGCTCCTCAGGGAGTGCTTTGGCCTGGTTCGGCGGGAGGTGCAGCTGTTGCAGGAGTCCGACCGGCACCCCAACGTGCTCCGCTACTTCTGCACCGAGAGAAGCCCACAGTTCCACTACATCGCCCTGGAGCTCTGCCAGGCCTCCTTGCAGGAGGTGAGCTGGGGCTAGGTGGGCAGGGGTGGGGCTGGGCAAGGGGGCAGGGACACCCCAGCTGCAGAGTGACCCTGTGCCCCTCACTGCTGCTCAGTATGTGGAGAACCCTGACCCAGACCGCTGGGGTTTAGAACCCAGGATGGTGCTGCAGCAGATAACGTCAGGCCTGGCCCACCTGCACTCCTTACACATAGGTACCTGATGGCTCTGCCTCCCGTCCCACCCTCAGCCCACCCTCCCACACCACCCAACTCCCTCTGCTCCCCTCCCATAGTGCACCGCGACCTGAAGCCAGGCAACATTCTCATGGCTGGGCCGGACAGCCAGGGCCTGGGCAGGGTGGTGCTCTCAGACTTTGGCCTCTGCAAGAAGCTGCCTGCAGGCCGCTGCAGCTTCAGCCTCTGCTCAGGCATCCCAGGCACTGAAGGCTGGATGGCGCCCGAGCTCCTGCAGCTCCAGCACCCGGACAGCCCTGTGAGTCTGCCCTTACCCAAGGGCGCGGGCCTCCCTTCCTGATGTGGTTCCCGTCACTAGCTGTGTGGGTGAACTATTCCTGCAAGCCTCCTTTTTCTTTCGTCTGCGCAGAGGGGGATAACCTACCCCTTCTTACCCAGGGCAGCGTCTTGCACTCAAGGACTGTTTCGCTGCCCGGGGGACATTAGGCAATGTCTAGAAGTGTTTTTGGTGTCTTGACTGAGTGTGCTACTGGCATCGGTGGGTGGATGGCAAGTGTGCAGTGAAGCACCCTACAATGCCCAGGACCGCTATCTGGCCCATAATGTCAGAGGTGCCAAGGCTGAGAAACCTTAAACTAGAAATCAGTCTTCACTGTGATTTATAATCACTGGGGCACTCAGAAAACGAACAAGAAAGAATGCACAGACCAGTGTAGGGGCTCTTACTTAAGGTGGAGCTCAGTGAGGGTCAAGAATCACTGATACTGAGGTTTCTGGAGAGTATTGGCTGAACACGAGCTAATGCAGTTGGAACCGAGCATCACACCTCCACAGAGACTCAGGTTTGGGGCCTCCGGGGCCTCATGAGTATCAATGTGACAGTCCTGGTGTATGGGTGCAAGTTGTCATCACCAGCATAGATGACAGGAGCACAAAAGGTGTCACCAGGCAAAGCCATGCCCGCTCCTGCAATCCAAAGCAAGCTCTAGGCGGTGGTGACACTAGTGGACCTAAGCACCAAATGCATGGATGCCAGGAGCCACGCGGTTGTTTAATTCACTGCCAGTATTTTAACAGTGGGCAATTCCCACACAAAAGTCTGGATTTCTGGAGTTTTCTTCGCAAATTTAGCTCTGCCACCCTGGCAGAATCTCCTGGTGCCCACTAGCTGGAGCTAAGCATCTGTGGTCCACACCTACTGCCTTATGCCCAGCCAGCTTCTCTCAGTTCTGCTGTGTGCACACTCTGCAGGACAGCAGCTGGGGACTCAAACCAGAACCTCGGGAAGTGCGAAGGTGGGATGAAGATCAGGGGCACTGCTGGGGGTGGGACCTAGAGGCGATGCCCAGGAAGACGGAGTTCTACCCAAACCAGCACCCAGGCTGTCCGATGGCCCAGGGAAAGTTTTGCCAAGCAAATTCCCCTTTTCTTACATCTGTCTCTCTGGCCCCAGACCAGTGCTGTGGACATCTTCTCTGCAGGCTGTGTGTTCTATTACGTGCTTTCCAGTGGCGGCCACCCCTTTGGAGAGAGTCTTTGCCGCCAGGCCAACATCCTTATAGGTACTCCCTGTCTGGCTCATCTGGAGGAAGAGGCCCACGGTGAGACTTGGACCCCCGGGGGGTTAGAAAGGCATGAGGCCAGGCAGGACTGAAGCATCACTCTGTCTGCCCTCCAGACAAAGTGTTGGCCCGGGACCTAGTTGAAGCCATGCTGAGCCCGCTGCCACAGGCCCGCCCCTCTGCCTGCCAGGTGCTGGCCCACCCCCTCTTCTGGAGCAGAGCCAAGCAGCTCCAGTTCTTCCAGGTCAGAGGGAAATCTTAAGCATGATCTCCAACCACCCAAGTTTAGGTCTGAGTGATGAGCAAGGTACCCAGGGATGCCCAAGCAGCTGGGAAGAACAGAAATGACCACCTGGTCCAGGCAGTCTGCGCCCTAGCTAAGCCCGGCCAGTCAGCGCTCGGCTCCACGTTAGCACTCGGGTGCCCCGCTGCCCCATGTGGGGACACCCCTGCTCCTTCCCATGTTGCCGCTTGCGCTTCACCCCCTTTGCTGCCCAAGAGCACCCACATTTGCACATGGACAGCAGCAGCTGCCTCCTGGGCAGGTCTGAGTATCATGGGGGCCCCACACAGAAAACCATGTACCCAAGAGGCTTCTGTTGCACCCCATCCCCAAACCACACCACACTCCCCTGGTCCTGGGGCCTCTGCCTTAAGGCTAAGGGACTCTGTGGGATCCTAGGATGTCAGCGACTGGCTGGAAAAGGAGTCTGAGCAGGGTCCCCTAGTGATGGCACTGGAGGCAGGAGGCTACAAGGTGGTCCGGGACAACTGGCGCCAGCACATCTCTGTGCCACTGCAGACAGGTAGAGGCCGCTCAGTGGGTCCTGGAGGCTGAGGGGAGCTCAGCAGAGACACCTCTGCAGCCTATGTCTCTGCCCACAGATCTGAGAAGGTTCCGGTCATACAAGGGGACATCAGTGAGAGACCTGCTTCGTGCCATGCGGAACAAGGTGTGCTCCGGGGTCTGGGTGGGCCCGGTGCCGGGGGAAGCCTGCCACAGCCGAGCCGGCTGCCCCACTCTTCCCTCTCAGAAGCACCACTACAGAGAGCTCCCAGCCGAGGTGCAGCAGGTGCTCGGCCGCGTCCCCGACAGCTTCGTCCAGTACTTCACCCACCGCTTCCCAAGGCTGCTCCTCCACACCCACCGCACCATGCGGAGCTGCGCCTCCGAGGGCCTCTTCCTCCCCTACTACTTGCCAGCCTCTCAGCCAGGCACTCTGCCCGGGAGCTGAGGCCGCCAGTGGCCTCCACCTCACCAGCCAAGAAGCTGGGCCTGCGCCTAGGGCTGGCCTGGCGTGAGAAGACCGGCAGTGCCCTGGCAGGCTGTGGCTGTGAGGCTGCCATGCCCAGCAGCCCCTGTACTCTCAGGGAATACAAGAAGGGAAAGAAGATTTACATATGTTTAATGTGTATAAAGCTAAGAAGACGAGAGTCCTGGACTCAACAGAAATGTCTGTATAGTTCATGCGGGGGGCTGAAGGGGAGGTGAGACACTGGAGAGCCCACACCTGAACATGTACAAAAATAACTTAGCAGCCCACCCGCAAGGCCGACACAGCTCCCACTCGGCCCCTAGGCTGGGGCATGTGATGAACGCAGCCCACAGAGCCCGGCAGCACAGGCCCTGGTGCTGGTGGAGTGAGGGGCACCAGTCCGCAGGGCAGGGAGGGGGCTAGGAAGAGGCCTTGAGACGGTTGCAGGCCGAGCGCGAGCTCAGCAGCTTGTCCACCATGGTGCGGGCGTAGCGCAGGCGGCTGGCCAGCTCCCTGCAGCAGCCGTGCTCCTCCAGCAGGCTCAGGCGGTACGTGCGGAAGTCCCGCTTCTCGTCAATGTAGGTCACAGCTGCCATCAGCGGGCACAGGATGAGCTTGGTGTGGTCCTGGAAGGCAAGGTGGGGAGGGAAGGGCTGAAGAGCCTGGCTGCCTGTGCGTGCAGGAGCTGCAGGGAGGAAGGTGCCCTGGCAGGGACTGCCTGCTGCCAAGGACAGGCACCTGTGACCCCCGGCCCACCACCCGGCCCCTGCCCTGCTCCTGTCTACCTGGAAGAAGTTGATCTGCACGGTGCCATTGCTGAGGTGCAGGATGATGGCGCTGCGCGTGCGGAACCAGGTGCGCAGGTAGGGCAGCCGGGCCAGCTCATCGCCTTCCCGCGGCGTGATGTTGGCCCCCGCCTTCAGCAAGTGTTCACTCATGTAATTGCGGAAGTACTTGAGGAGGGTGATCTGGTTGGGCATTGGGGAAGGGGTGCCACAATCAGAGCCTGTCTCTGGTAGGGCTCACGTGCAGGGACAGCCAGACCCACGGCAGCACTCACCTTCTTCATCAGGGAGTTGGGGTGAGAGCTCACGGTGAGGTAGGACTCCACGCCGTCGCGCTCAATGTACTGCAGACTGTCGCCGTCGTTGTAGAGGATGAGGCGCGTGGAGTCATTGAAGAGCACTCCCACGCTGTTGTCGCAAAGCTGATACCCTGGAGGCAGGGAGGGGGGCTCAGAAAGGAGAGGCTGGGGCCCTGGGGTTAGAGGGGAGGCCTGAGATGGAGACAAGAGTGCTGAGAAGGGACCTGGGAGCCGCAAAGGGCCAGAGCCTGCAACAAACAGAGGGTCAGACAGGCGGCCACTTGAGCCCCCACCCCTCGGGAAGAGACCTACCCAGGCCGTACTTGTCGGAGTAGTCCACCCACTTGCTGACCCAGAAGATGGGGATGCAGGCAGGGTCTTCAGCCTCCTCTGCAATAGAAACAGAGACCACTGTCCAGACAGCCTCTTCCCCTGTGAGCTGCTCCTACAGTCCTTACCAGGATGCTTGCTGGGGCCTGCAAGGGCTGTCAAAAGGCCTGGGCCACAGAGAAGGCACAGCAGGGCCTCTGCTGCCCGTAAGCCCAGACAGAAGGAGCACAGACACCTCAGCAGAAAGTTACAGCACAGCACACTGAATTCCAGGCACTCCTTCCAGGCACTGTCACGGGCAGTGGGCATAAACCCCAGGCTTCATGGGGTTCAAATTCTAACTGTAGGAAAGAGACTAATTACAATAAGTATGCTCAGCTGGGCATGGTGGTACACACCTTTAATAACAGCACTCAGGAGGCTGAGGCAGGAGGGTTGCAAGTTTGAGGCTAGCCTGGGGTACAAAATTAGCTCAAGACCAGGCCTGAACTGCATAATGAGACTCTATCTCAAAAAAAATAGTATGCTCAAAACCTGAAGTTCCTTCTATCACTGTAAGAATCAGATCACCTAGTTTCCCTATTTGGAGGATTAGGAAACTGAGTAAACAGAGAATCCCAAATACACCCAAATGTTATTTTCAGTGTCTAAAACAAGAGCAGTATTTCAATCAACTAAACAAAGACAAACCGTTGAACATGCTGAAGGGGAATCATAGAAAACTAACTAGAATGCACACACAGGGGTAGGAAAGAGCCAGCAGCGGGTGCCAGGGCAGGTCATGGGGTGACCGCTGCTAGAGCAGGGACTGAGAGGGGCAAGTACGAGCCAGGCGGTGCCTGGAGGCAGTGCGATCCAGCGGGAAGGAGCGGAGAACGCGGGACGGGGCTCGTCTGGGTCCGTCTCAAGGAAATGAAAGCCCTCACTGTGCAGGAGGGATGTGTCTGTGCAGATATACAGGGGGCCCGACCAGGGTGCCAAAAGATGAAGTAAAGCAAAAGCCACACTGCGGAGGCACCTGGATGTCAGGCTAACTCCTGTGGATTCTCATCTGCAGGAAATTGGGAACCACAGGTGTAATGGAGAAAGGGCCTGACCAAGTTCCCATCACTCTGTCTGCCTTCTCCAGATGCCCCAGGCCCCGCAGTACTCACCTTGTCTCACCAGGCAGCGCTCCGCAGGCTTGGAGGCATTGACGCTGTGCAGCTGCTGCAGCATGTCACCCAGCTGGCACTCAATAGCCTCACTTGCCTCCCGAACCACTGGTTCTTCTTTCTCTCGGGAGCGCTCAGGCAGAGGGTTCTCCACGCCTAGGAAGGTGATGCACTCATCAGCTAGGGACGAGAGTGGGGGACCGAGAAGGGCTGCAGGATTCTCTGCCACAGCCGGCACTCTTCTCAGAGAAAAGCTCTTTTAGCTACCATTGCTTTGGGGAAATGGAGTCAGTGCTAGGTTATTAATGCAGCAGCTGCCATGCGCACACGACAGACATGTGGTGCTCACCGTGAGGCCACAGAGCTTCAGGTGCTCGGGCCTCTGAACCAACAGCGAGGCCTCCCAGGACACTGGTCACTCAGGCAGCTTGAAGGCACCAGCAGCTCAGAGCTACCTGCTCCGAGCAAAGAGTTAGAGGCATGTTCAGCATGTGGAAAGATGAGAAGGCAAGTGAACAACAGTCCATCAGCAGGAGGTATTCAGGAGGCACTGAAGGAAAGTATACAATGTTCCATCCACAGTACTTCATACACTTACACATAACCAAAGAACCCAAACAGAAATATATTGAAATTTTAACATTTGTTGTATTTGGGTAATATAAGAATAATGCTTTTTATTCTTTTTGCCTAATTATTTAATCCCCCACCATGTGCTAATTCTCCTTATAATATGAAAAGTTTTTAATTTAACCAAACAACCCTGTTATGATAGAAGCTAAGTGTGAAACAATAAGATACTACAAATTTCCTTTAAAAATCAGGAAAAAAGGGAAGGAGGTGAAATAGGTAAAAACCAATCTGACTAGACTTGACAACCACTGAATGGATGAAGAATGTGCAATGCAGTTTTCTCTATCTTTAGGTTAGTGTGAACTTTTCCATAACAGATATTTTTACAGTTTTATTACATTAAAATTAAAAACACATGAGAAAAAGCCATCCTTAAAATAACAGCATTATAGCTCAAAGAGTAAGACAGATATGCATGAGTCTAATACTGACACGACTAGCCAAACACATGGGAAGGAAGAGGCAGTGCTTCATTAAAGAATTCCGATTACTAAAATATGGGAGTGGAGAAAGAGGAAAAGTCACCATTACACTTCATACCATAGTATTATTATGCGGGAGGCCTTAGGCTCGATCCTCAGAGAATCACTGTAACTAACTTCTGTTACTGCGGTAACTAACTTCTACTCATGGTACTAAAGTTAGTGGGCAGGAGTTTAAGAAACAGGACAGTCTCAAAGTAATTCCCTTCAAGTCATCTACCGACCACGGGGGAAACAGTAACTTTCCCAGAAAGAAATCCCTAAGCTGTTGCTTTAACCAAGTGATCAAGTTTAGCATCATCCATAAAGAGCAACTGGGCTCCCAACATGACATACTGAGAAACCACTCCTTGTTTATTCTTGTCAAAAATGCACAACTTCAGTGCAATCATGAGGAAGCACTGAATCCAAACTGAAGGACACTAGAAAGTAACTCACCAGTCACAAGAGAGCAGCCAAGGCTAAGGCACTGCTGTGGTGGAAACTAAGGAGACTGCTACCTAAACGCCAGGCGGGAGGCTGGGTGCATCCCGGCGGGGAACGAGGGTACTAACGAGGGTACTAACGGAAAGACTGCTAGGTGCAGAGACAGCTGGGGTCCGTCCAGAGCTCTGGCTTTGCTCTGATACCTGCTGACACTGCTGAGGGCCCATGAAGGGCGTGCGGGTGCTCTCTGCTCTACTTTGTTTCCAGCTTTCCTGACTCAGCCTAGTATTATTCTATCACAAAGACTGAACACAATCAAGTGATACCTAAAAACTGATTAACTAAAGCCAGTGAACGTAAGCTGCATACTAAATTGGTAGTATATCCACACAGAAAAACAGAGAATTTCAAGCTACCCTTAAAAATACTATCCCATATATAAAAATATATTCTAAGGACAAGGAAAATGACACATTGTTTAGGAACTAGCTTGTGTATGTTGAAAAAATTTAAATACATCAATGTAAGGAAAAATATATCTACCTAAGAGAAAAGAAATGCAAAGTCAGGCATGGTGGCATATACCTGCAATGGGATCATGAGGTAAAGGAGAGCCTGGTGAGCGGGTGGAGGATATTTTTGCAAGTATAAAATCAAAGAGGCAAAACTGTAAATATTGTGTCTGAATCAGACACTTAAAGAAAAGCAGTAATTATACAGTAGTTTAAAACACTGCTATTTAAATCAATATTGGATCAATGTTAAATGTCCTCAATCTGATAATGGTATCTGCCATGTATTGTGCATATGTAAAAGAATCTTTGCTTTTAAGAAATATACACTGAAGTATTGAGAATAAAGGACAATACATGTAGATACAGATATATAGTGAGAGAGGGTGAAAAAAGCACAGAGACAAAGAAAGGCTGACTAATAAAGCAAATGTGGAAAAAATGTTACTGGTGGCTCTAAAAAGTGAGGGTACAGGAGTTTTCTGTATATTCCTCATTTTTGTAAGCTTGGACTAATATCAAACTATGTATTTTAGTGATAAAATATGTGAATCAGAAATATAAACATAAGGTTCCCACATAAAATATGTATTTGCTATTTCTGTCTTCTGAACAGACCAGAAATAGAGAGACCTAAGCAGTAGCAAGTGGTTTTATAAGAAAAAGTCCATCTTTTCAAAAAGATATATACTGAAGCAAATACAGGTAAGATGGCAGAGTGCTGGTCTTTTACAGCATTTCAAAGGAACAACAAAGAGCAGATGAAGCAAATGTGTAAAATCCTTGTAACCGTGGGTACATGAGGAAGTCTATTTCATTATAAGGGGCAATCAAAAATATAATTTTTCAACTTTTAAAAAACTTATTTTATTATAGTAAAAGACACATTGCCAAGAATCACTGCTAAGTGTGTTTGAAGCAGAGGGGGTTGTTCTGAGGGGGATTAATGGAATGTTGCACACCGCAATAAGATTGTTAACAGTCCTCATACCCTCTGATCACCCCTGGTATGTTCTACACATACCATGAAATTTTTCCTACTTTTTAAATGAGCCACACAAGAATCAAAAGATCGCTGCTTCAGGGTTGGCATTTGATCTATTTTTTCTCTTATACCCAATGGGATGACCCAGGTACTAATGTCTGTCTTTCCTGACATGGCCCAGGGTCAGAGGGAACGGGCCCAGGATTCAAGGAGAGAGAGGCCTGTCCCACTCTACAGCCAAGCTCTGGAGACCAGGGAGCAAGCCGAAAACACACCTCCAGCTGGGTTCTCTGGTCCCTCCAGCCTACCAGACCATTTTACCTTTATTGAGGACTGTGAGGGGCTTCCGGTTGCTGGGGTCCAGGCTGCTGGGAGCTATTGAGAACCTCGGTGGAACTGTGAGGCAGGTGATGGGGAGGCGAGCTGGGATGTAGCCAGAAGTGAAGAACTCGTCGTTGAGCAGCTCGTGAATGGTGGGGCGGGCAGAAGGGTCCGTCTGCAGCATCTTCTGGATGAGGGAGGCAGCCACGGGATTGATGTGCTACAGCAGACAAAAAACCTGAAGCAGGCTGTGCCAGGAACCCAAGTGCAGGCCTGCCCCAGAGGGCCTGCAGCCCAGCTCAGGCCCGCTCCCGTCCTCAAACACATGTGGTTCAGGGCCGTAAGTAAGCAATGCCGAGTCTTCCACGATTGACTTACTGAACTGTCTGCCTACACTGTGAGAATGATCATTTTGCCTTCTGCTTGATACTGAAGATTAACCTAGGGTAATCTTTTCCCCTGAATTTGCCTTTTACACTTACCGTTAGTTGCATATAGGCCTCGAGACCCTAAGACCTGTATTTAAATCCCGATTCTGCCTCTTAATACCAGCCATCACAAGCAACCCGGGCTTTCTCGGGCCTCTGTATCTGCACCCATAAAACAGGGGCACAGCATGAGCTTCATGCCCCACAAGCAAGACATACAGGGCCATCACCTGGCAAGGTTAGAGGCCCAGGAGCAGCCTGGCATTAACTTTGCACTTCCTGTGCACCAGGAAAGTGTTCCAAGTGTTAACTCATCTGGCCCTCACGGAACTATCTAGCAGGCAGAGATCTCCACTGTCACCCTTCACTTATGGCTGAGAACACAGGCACGGGAGATTAAATCCCATGTCTGAGAATCCATACAGTAATCACACCTATCTAACCGTGCATGCTGTCTGACAGTGAAATGACCCTGTGTGACATTTTCTCCAATGTCCTTGCAGAAATATGGCTCTGGGCCTCACACAAGTCATGGACACCAAACTGGGACATGGCTATATGTCGGGCTTCTACAGATAGGCCACTCCTTTAAGTGCAATTATGCCCAGGGTTATAAAAATGAACACCATGTTGTCACTGGGAAGCCTTTGGTTTCACATCAGTTCACAACTCTGCAAGTACATACTGTACACGAAGCATTCCATCAATCTACAAACACTCCTCCTGGAAAAGCTTATGTGTACATACGCATCAAGTTCTGTAGGCAATTTAAGTGGCACAGGCACTTAAAGCTGCTGTCTATCCCAAGGGCTAGGATTGATCTATCTCTATCCAGGATATAGCTCTTGAGGGACAGTAAATGAAATACATTTGAGGTGTTGTTAGTCACCTTGGGGATGCTATATTCATTCTTCTTGATGCGGAGGTAGGTCTCTTTCAGGCAAGAGGTCTCGAAAGGTGGTTTACCGACCAGCAGGGTATACCTATAAGCACATGGTGGAATTTGGCTCAAGGGTCCCATGAAACCCCAGGGAAACCCCAGAATAGAAAGAGTTGCCTCAGAGACACGAGGGAGAACAGACATCCTTTGGACACTGGCTCACAGGCCCCTGAGGACAATCTCCAAATCTGCTTAGCAGCCCCCAGAATGACTGACTAGATTAACTCTCAGGTACATGGGTGTGAGGAGACTTGGATTTCGGTGAGCCAGGGGCTGTTTAGCTCTGGCCTGCAGTGATCAAGGACCCTGTACAAGGGCCTCAGGGGCCACCGGGCACCCGCAACAGGCCAAGGTGGGTGGGCCACCTGTCCCCATAGGAGCTCCATGTTTAGTAGTTCTGTAGTTAAGACTTGTAGTTTGATTTGGAGAAAAAGCCCCACTACAAAGTATGAAAACCACTGCAATTCATTCCAACTGTCCAGCACCTATGCCAAAAACAACAAAAAAAGGTAAACTTAGGAAGGCCCAGACCTCTGCCTCCCCCACCTCAGTCCTGATCCAGACACCACAGTCCCTCAGATGGCTGTAAGTCCAGGCAGAATCTCTTCCACCCAGTGTGGATCAATGTTTCTAAATTATGCACAAGAATCCTCCATGAGCCTCATTAAAATCCAGGCTTTGATCCAGTAAGTAACCTGGGTCCTCGAATTCTGCCTGGTAACAAATTCCCTGATGCTGCTGGCGCTGATCTGCAAACCACACTGAGCAAACAGGGGCTAGTGCAAAGCTGTGGAGGCCGCTGTCCCGCTTCCCTAGACCCACATCCCCTGCTGCAGGACCCTAGAAGACACACCAAAGCGACCAGGAATAATGTGGAAGTTAGACTTTGTTTGGGAGCAACAGGTCCTTTAGAACAGAACTTCCACTAGGCAGAAAGAGCCATAGCATAAGGTCAGTCAGGTTAGATGTCTCAAAAGGAACCTTCTGAGGCCGCACAGGTCCTGAGACAACTCCCAACTTACATGATGCAACCAATGGACCACACATCCACCTCGAAACTGTGCCCTTTCTTGCTCAGCACCTCGGGAGCTATGTAATTAGGAGTCCCACACAGGGTCTTCTTCCGCTCCCCATCATATTCCACTTTGGTTGCCAGTCCAAAATCCCCTAGGACAGAGGGAGAAAGGGGTGCTCCAGTGCCAGCCTCTGCCATCTGTCAGTGCAGACAGCTGGCTCAGGCCTGACCTTCAAGCACCGGCATCATTTGACCTCACAGCTTCTGCTCCATGTGTGCAGCAAGGCTTGCCCAAGAGGCCTCCTGGTGCCTGGCTCCAGGGACAGGCCTCCCGTTGACCTTCCTCACCCTCCCCTGAGAAAGGAGGGCTGTGCACCAAAAGAGCTGACAAGGACAGCAAGCCTCAGCTGTCTTGGGGAGCAAGCAAATCAACTTCAGGACTGCTACTTGGCAAGTTGCAAACAAGTGATAGAGCAATGGGTACTAAGGCAAATCAGGGGGAGTCTAAAGAGGAATACTGCTTTGCAGCTCAGTAAGGAGAAACCCCAATGCTGTTCGCGTGTTGTTCAAGTTCTACATTTTTAAAGGCACTCCACGTGCAAATTATCATATCAAGCCTTCCAATTTTTAAAAAGATGGAAACCGGCTGGAGGTGTAGCTCCATAGTAGAGTATTTGCTTAGCATTCCTGAGGCACTGACCTCCGAAACTAACTCAAATTCTTTTCAAAAATACTGTTTTGGGGCACAAGACTAATGTATCTGAGAGAAGGATGCTGGCTTGTGGGCTCTTGTTCTAATTTTCTGGACTAAAGAGACATCTAAAAGCAAATAGTCTAGACTCCCCCATCCTTTTCCTCCCTCCCCATCCTTCTGGTTTCCTTTCTTAGTCTCCTCATTCCCACCGCTTGAACTGTGATGACAGCACCCCTGTAGGCCCCACATCTCACCTATCTTCACCTCCAGATCCTCGTTCAGAAAGAGATTGCCCAGCTTGAGGTCCCTGTGGATAACCCGGCTTCGGTGTAGGTACTGACAGCCCAGCACTATCTGCCGCAGGTAGTAGCGGGCCTCAGGCTCCGTCAGGGCCTTCCTCCTCTTGTGTAGCTCCAGGAGGGACTGGGGAGGGAAGGGCAAAGTGGAGGCAGTATGAGGCCCAAGGAGACTGGTTACTGGGTAAAGGCAGCCCAGAGCTACAAATAGGCCCCTCTGGGGATGAAGGAGTCTTGACAGGCCCTCTCCTTTCCTTCTTCAGGACCCTGCCCGAAGAGTGGTCATAATCACTCACAACGCGCCTCTCCTATCGGGTCCGAGCTCCAAGTTCCCAGTATCCCCCTCCCGGACTTCCTCCCGGTGGATCCCTGTCCGGATCCCTCTCTTAACCGGAAGCTCCGAGGTCGGGTCCAACCACCCATCCCCTGACCCAGCCCTATTCTGGAAATTCGCACACCTACACCCTACCCGGGGACTCCTTTAGCAACTCCTGGGCTCTAGCGTCTACTGCCTGCCCTCCCCTCCCCCAGACCTAGCGTCCTGGAGCCACCTTCCCTAGCAGCACCACGCTCCGGCTGCACTTAACCGTAACTCATTTCCCTAGCAGCTCTGCGGGCCAAGCACTTCCTATCAGAGGCCTTTCTCATTCCTAGCTCTCGGTTCCCAGCACCACTGCTCTAGGACCTCCAAGTCCGAGGCGCCCTTTCCGGGGAACTCCCTCCCTGTAGCTCCGAGCCCGGGCGCTCCAACCCAGGCTCCCAGGCACCTGCACTCACCCGCCGGCGGCAGAGCTCCAACACCACGAACACGAAGTCGTCGTCTTCGAAAAAGCCGTGGAAACCTACGACATGCTGGTGGGCGAGACTGCGGTGAATGGAAATCTCCATGGACATCTTCTCCTTCTGGTGCGGCTTGAGCAGCAGAGACTTCGGCACAATCTTGCCGGCAAATACTTCCTTAGTGTCTGCGTCCGAGATCTCGAAGCACTTGGCGAAGCCTCCTTTGCCCAAAAAGCGGCCCCGCACATAGCGCCGGCGGCTGCGTGGGTCCACCAGGACCTCCGGTATCTCTTTCGCCGGCGGAGCAGCCGCTGGGGCCCCGGCAGCTGCAACTCCAGGGCCCCCTGCTTTCCCCAGGTCAGCTGGGGCCCGCGCCAGTTTCCCTGCCGTTGCCGCAGCATTCATGCTCCCAGTGTAGCTCCAAGGACCACGCAGGGTAGATGCAGAGGTTTTGCACCGCTCCGCTCCGCCCCGAATTCAAACGCGGCGCTGGGAACGTTACAAAGGTCTGCGCGCCACTGATTGGCCGTAGGGATTTAAAATCCAAACCCGCCCGCCGCGCGGCACCATGGGAGTGCCCTGCTGCGCGCAGTCTTTCTGCCCTCACCCAGCTCAGCAAAAACTTGATCTCGACACGGATGCACAGACTGCCGACCCGCGGGAGACCCTGGGACCCTACTCGGCCTGGGAACGCCTGGGCCCAGCCCCAGGGAAGGGTAATTCCTTTGGGTTCTCCCTCCGCGGCAGCCGGAAAAGGGCCCGACGCAGTCCGCACGCGCCGCCGCGGGAAGCTTGTCCTACCACCACCCTCCACCCCACTTTGCCTTCTAGAATATAAACTAAGCCTAGAGAGCTGGCAGCGCCAGGACCTAAGTTTAGGGGAGCACCTGCCTACGCCGTCTTCCAGACCGCCCACGTACGCTAAAATTTAAGCAAAAACTGGGATGCTCGTCAAGCACAGCCCTCCAGCTCCTCGCTCTGAAATCACTGCAGCTTCTGACCCTGAGACCAGAGGCATCACCCTCACCTGGACCTTGTTAGATAGGCAAAGGCCTGCTCAGACTTGCCGGGTCTGAATTCGCCTTTAAACACAACTGCCCAGGTGATTCCTAAGCATAGTGCAGTTTGACAAGCAGCAGGCAGCAGGGCCCAACCCCACCCCAGAGGGATTCCCCCAGTGCCTCAAGTAGCAAACATTTCTGTTTCCGATCCGAGGCTGGGAGGGGAGCCTAGCAAGCTTCGAGGTCATGGCCAAATTTGTCCTGCCGGGGTGTTTTAAAAGTTTTACTTTTTAAACTTTGAATGTACTTACAGCATTTAAAAAGTAAACACATAAAAATTCAAATTTGTAGCTTTATTAGAAGGTCTAGCAACGTTAGGCCCACATCCTCTTTCCAGCTGGCCACCCTTCCGGCCACCCTTCCGGCCACCTCTGCAGCCCACTGGCCTGTCTGGCTTCTGTGGGTGCTGCAGTAGCAACCTTGGAATGGGAAAACACCCAAATTAGCAGCTCTGAGTTCCTGTTTGCCCTGTGAGGTCCTTGATGGAGCAAAAACCAATCATTGTAAAAATCTACCAGCTTCCCAAGTAAGATGCAAGACAACGATGACAATGCTGCTATCTTTTCCACCCATGTCCCAAGGTCAAAGCAAAGTGCCTGGTAAAGGGGCACTGCTAAGCACAGAAATAAAAGGTTTCCGTTTTTTTATCCCCGTGGTGTGTGATCCTTTACTTGAACTTTTTATTGAAATGTAGCATACTTACGGAGAAAATGTTTGTAATTGTACAGCTCAGTAAATTGTCACAAACAGAACACAGCCTGTGTTCAGCCTTAGCATGCAGACTAAGAAAATGCTACCAAGATTCCTAAAGTCCCCCTGGTCCCCATGTTGGGTCCCAAATTCCATCTCCCAGGTGGGAGAGTCACAGGCCTAGCCTGTACTTATGTTCACAGCTATGATTTATCACAGCAAAGGGCTCTGAAGCAAAATCAGCAGGTAAACAAGGCACATGGGGCCAAGTCCAGCAGAAAGCAGATGTGGACTCTCCAGAGTTCTCACAGAAGTTACACAGGACACACAATTCCTCAGCAAGGAGCTGTGGCAACCACAGTGAAATACTGTGGATCAGGGACGCTCATTAAAACGAGACTCAAAAAATTAATCAGGAAATGGAGACTCAGAGACGGGCGTGGTGGCACACACCTATAATCCCAGCACTCATGAGGCTGAGACAGGAGTTGCTGTGAGTTCCCAACCAGCCTGGGCTACAGAGTGAGCTCAGGCCCGGGGGTTTTTGGATGCTGGTCATCATCCTCTGCCTAATACATACCACAACTCCAGACCCTCAAACCAAAAGCAGGTGTTCAGCATAAACCACAGCGTTTGCACAAACAGCCCAGGGACACTGTGCCACTCTTATGACTCAGGATGGGGAGAAGCTTCCTGAAATCCAAGCTCCAAATCTAGGCAAGGGTTGACCCTGCAGACAGGTCTTTCTAAGGAGAAAAATCTCAGCCCTGCTTTATTATCTATTTTTGAACGGCCTTCCTCTTCGCTGAGGCTCCTTTTAGCAAAATTACTATCAACAGGATCCTTGCAAAAACGACACCTTTAAAAAAAAGAGGCCAGCCTACATATGGGCCTCCATTACACTTGTCAGAAGTCTTGATTTATAGCCAGTTAAAAATCAATCCCGTGAATCATCAAAGTCTATCTTAGCCAGGTTCCTCAAGTTTCTGTATGAACCATTTTACCTGACCAAAGGCCCCAACTCAGGCACAACACAGGAAAGTGGAAGCTGACCTTAAAGCCTTCCAGGCTGACACAGTGTCACACAATCAGGGCCAAGTACAGAAATACACTCCCAGACGGTATAGGCAATACTCCCGGAAACAAGAACTGACAATGTTAGGGTGCTCCAAGCAGGATACCGATTAGGCAGTGTAAGTTTAAGGACCCCTAGTGGGGCCTCCTGCCCCAGTGTTTTCAGTCTGAAAAGTTTCTGGAGTCCTTTTCTGAAGGACTCCACAAGATAGTGAACTTCAAAGTTTCACTTGTTCATGACTGAAATTTACCATCTCACAAGTATGAATGAAATTTAAAGGTGTTGTTTATGGAAAATGCTGTTGTTGCTAGCAGTCTGAACTCAAAGCACTGATAGCACAGGGAAAGGCAGCTTCTAGGTTTCCCTCAAGAAGAGGGCAATGGTTCCTGGAAGAGTTAAGAACAAAGCTCAAGGCCAGGCATGGTGGCGCACCCCTGTAATCCCAAGCACTGAGGCTGAGGCAGGAGGATCAAGTTTGAGACCAGCCTGGGCCACAAAGTAAGCTCAAGCCCAGCCTGAACTGCATAGCAAGACTCTGTCTCAAAATGACCCCCGCCCCCCCACAAAAAAAAGAACAAAGCTCAGAGCCTGGTGTGGTGGTGCACGCCTGTAATTCTAGCACTGAAGGCTGAGGCAAGAGGATCGCTACAAGTTTGAGGCCAGCCTGGGCTAAATAGTGAGTACAAGGCCAGCCTGGGCTAAATAGTGACTACACAGCAAAACCTTGTCTCAAAAAAAAAAAAAAAAAAAGAACAAAGCTTGAGCTTCCCCAGTGCCAGGCTTTCATTTAACTTTTCTTGCCGTGTTACAGAATCAGTGTGCCCACTGAGCAATCCTAACTTTACGTTTTTCAGTGATCTCTTAGGCCTTTCATCTGGGTTATGTGCAAGAGGCACAAAAGCATTTTTTGCAGGCAAACATTCAGATACAACTGAACCAGAAAGATGCATTCAGGAACTGGTAACGTGCAGCAGGCTGAACTGTGTCCATTTAAAATTTATAGGTTAAAGGGTGAAATGCTGTACCTCAGACTATGACTGTACTTGGAAATGGGCTAATTTATTTATTGGAGATAGGTTTAAAGCGGTAACTAAGTTAAAATGGGTTTGCTGGCATGGGCCCTCACTCAATACGACTGGTCCTTATAAAAGAAAGTGATCAGGACCGACACCCAGAGGGGCATGTGAGCACCCAGCAGGAAGGCAGCTGTCTGTAAGCCAAGAGAGGATGCAGAGCCAAATGTGTCAACACCTTGCTCTGGACCTCCAGAAAGGTTAGGAGAAAGTTCATTTCTATTGTTTAAGCAACACGGTTTATGGTATTTTGTTATGGCAACCTTAACCAAACTTTTAAATAAAAGTTAAAATCCTGAATTTTTAAGAATTTCAAAGTAGGCTTCCATATCCTTCTACTCTTTTTGCTCTGATTATTTAGCCGATGAGCAGCCCGCAGGAGAACAATTCCATTCTTGGGTCACCTACATTCTCATCTAACAGCTCAGCTCACTGGTGCATGTGTACCAAGAAAACTGAGTAACATGGAGTCTGCTTGTTAGTCCTTCACTGCAAACCACAACTAACCTGAATCACTGCACACACCAAACCAACAGCAGGGGACCACTTCCAGAGAGGGTCCAGAGTCTCACCTGTCAAAAGCTGGGCGGGAGGGGGCGCAGGGGATATGTCATAATCCAGGTGATGTGCCCTCCCTCAACAGGCAGCTTTTGGCAGGGAACACAGGAAGTTAGGAAGGCAATTAGCCTCTGCATTAGAGATGAAGAGCTGATTGGCAGCTTGATTTTAGATGGTTCCATCAAATAATAAATTCTTTGCTGTCAGCAGCTATGTGACCCAGATGGTCCAAGCAGCACCTAGGATGCTTCTGTGGTTGAGAGCCACAAAGGCATCCTAACGCTCCCTGTCCCAGTCTGGGTCCTATTCATGAGGCCAGGGACTGATCCTGTCCAGCCGTGCTAACTGGAAGCAGCTGAACTCCTGGTGCTGAACTGCTCACAGTACACAGCAATGGATTTCAGCCTGAGGTCGGGTCCAGGCAATTAGGGTCTATGGGATTTCAGATGAACCGTGCTTTTCTTGGGCTGCAGCAAAAGCATGCTACAATGCCAGACAGCTTTGGTCCAAGTCCAAGCGTCCAAGTGTCAAGCACGGTTTCTTCTTCATCTTGTCAGTCTCAAAACAGTTCCAGGGCTGAGGATATAGCCCAGCAGCACAAGCGTATGCCTGACAAGCACAAGGTCCTGAATTTGATTCATAGTACCAAAAAAAAAAAAAAAAAAGTGCCACATTGGCCTACTCAAAAATTATCAGATTAGAAAATTGTTAGCATCAAAGGGTCAGATGTTTGATTTCAGCAAGGGCTTATTAACAACTTCATTTTTTTTCAAATTCCAAATGTGTATTTCCAAACAGTTTGTCTCTCTTTTCATGTGGTCCATCCGGGCAGAGACTCTAGGAGGCACAAATCATAACAAGATCAGCGACAGAGACTTGCTGGGCATTGTGGCACACACTTGTGACCCAGCACTCAGGAGGTTGAGGCAGGAGAACTGCCCTGAGTTCAAGCCCTCCCTGGGCTACAGAGTGAGTTCAAGGCCAGCCTAGACAACATAGCCAGACCCTGTCTCAAAAAACAGACTTCTGCTTCCCATGCCCAAAGAATTAAATTCCAACCCACCTGCTTATGACAAAGAGCAAAGATGCTGGATTTCACCAACATCCACCCACCCTTCCTTCCTTCCTCTTTTCCCTCCTTCCTTCCTTCCTTCTTTTCCTTCCTTCCTTCTTTTCCTTCCTTCCTTCTTTTCCTTCCTTCCTTCTTTTCCTTCCTTCCTTCCTTCCTTCCTTCCTTCCTTCCTTCCTCCCTCCCTCCCTCCCTTCTCTCTCTCTCTCTCTCTCTCTCTCTCTCTCTCTCTCTCTCTCTCTCTCTTTCTTTCTTTCTTTCTTGTCTTTTTAAGACACAGTTTCGCTATGCAGTTCAGGCTGGCCTTGAATTTGTAACGATCCTCCTGCCTCAGCCTCCTTGAGTGCTGGGATTACAGGCTCACATGAGGTACAATGCCCAGCTCAACACAGTTTACTTGCAGTGTTTTATTTTTTTAATTGGGATGATCCCTCTAGCATTGATAAATTATAAGCACATAATGAAGTCAATTTTATCATATTTCCATATCCAATAGTCATAAAACAGTTTTTTAAAAAGTCTCTTTTTTTCTCATTGCAAATCTACTCAAACCCCACTAAGTTCAATGTACGGTTAATGCTGCAATGTTAACTCCTCTGCACAGATACTCTTGTATAACAACCCTCCAGGGTATCTACATCATAAGACATGATTTTTTAAGCAATGGGATCAAGCAATAAAAACAAACTGGATTATTTTTTGTTCACACATTCAAAGGCCGAGCCCCTAATACATGTATTTCTACTTTTGCCACTTAGAAACATCATTAAGAAGTGATGAGGCATTCACGAACAGAGCCCTGGTTCCTTCTAGTCCTTCAACAGCTGTTGTCAAATGCAGTTCCAATTATTTAATTTTAGTTCTTATTATTGAGGGGAGCCTAGGAGTCTTGCTAGTGTGCCCAGGCTGGCCTCACAGTTTCAATTTTACATGCTGCAATTATGACACGTTAATAACGACTGCAACAGTCAACATGTATTAGTCTTATTATATGCTAGGCACACACTGAGAGCTTTGCAGAGATGATCTCATTTCTTTTTTTTTGGAGACAGGGTCTTACTATGTAGCTTAGGCTGGCCTCAAACTCACGGCAATCCTCCTGACTCAGTCTCCCGAGTGCTAGTATTACAGTGTAAGCCACTATACCAGGTGTGATTTAACCTTTATAGGCACTCTAGGAGAAAAGAATTCTTACTCTCAGTTTAGAAGAGGAATGAGCATTTCTGAATTAGGTCACCTGCCCAGCATTGTGGTGAGGAGGTGGTAGATCTGGAGTATCGACCCAACTCTGCTGACTCCACGCACACACACATCTGCACACTGCCTCCCCGTGCTGTCGGTGTTTCTGGCCAAGGCCCTCAATTCCAGGCTTACTTGTTTACTCGCTCACTCATTCACTCATGCTACCAAAAAGCGACATAACTTGTTTAACTTTTCAGTTTCACTACACAGTGAGACCTTGTCTCAAAGAGACAAAAAAAAAAAAAGAAAAAGAAAAATATTTTTCAAAGGAATAAAAGTGTGATGATCTCTCTCTTTTCTATGTAGTATGTGGCTAAGCCCCACTTCCCATGACTAAAAGGCAGCAAACACATGTTACAAAAAGCATCATACTTGCCAAGGTTCCAGAAGTGTTTCAGTCACCATGGACTTAGGGAACTTGTCCAAGTGGACAGAACACTTTACTGAGACCAGTTTTGAAATACTCAGGCCTTTGGACACATTGTCCCAATACTGTCAGAAACATTTCATGGGCCTTGGAGCTCCACAGATGCTATCCTTGGCAGATAGCCAGCTGGGTCTGACTATTCACAGCAAACTTCGAGGTGGGCCAGATGCCAGTTTGTCCTAGAGCAGTCAAGGCCAGCCAAAACATGGCTGGAAAACACCATCTGGACTCTCGTCAGGTAGAGCGGGATACTTAGAAAGGCCTCTCCAGGTGCCAAGGCCCCCTTCTTTATACCTGAGAAACTTCTGAGGGTGTGTTAAATAGGAGCAATGTTTGTCTAATTCAAGTCAGTCACTGCCCAGATGGGTTAGTGACTACAAAAGCAACTGTGATTCAATGCGATCCCAATCAAAATAACATTAGCATACTTCACAGATCTAGAGAAAACATTCCTAAAATTCATCTGGAAGCAGAAGAGACCAAGAATAGCCAAAACAGTCCTGGGCCACAAAGACAAGCAGGAGGCATCACAATCTCTGACTTGAAATTATACTACAAAGCTACTGTGATAAAATCAATATGGTACTGGCAAAAAAACAGACCCCAGTATCAATGGAGCACATTAGAACTTGCAGACATAACTGTGAACACACTCAGCCACCTTATTTTTGACAAAGGGGTCAAACATGCTCTCTGAAAACAAGGTAGCATCTTTAATAAATGGTGCTGGAAAAACTGGTTCTCCACATGCCAAAGAATAAACGGATCAAAGATCTAAATATTAAAACAGAAACACCAAATCTACTGGAAGAGAAAGTAAGTAGAAATCTTGAAGACATGGGGTAGGCAGAGAGTTCATGAACAAAAACTAAACTGCATCGGAAATACTTCAAAGAATCAACAACTGGGATCTCATCTTACTGAAAAGTTTTTGCACATCAAAAGAAATCACCAACAGAGTAAAAAGAAAACCCATGAACTGGGAAAAAATTTTAGCTAACTATCCCTCAGTCAAAGGATTTCTATCTAGAACATATTAAGAATTTAAAAAAATCAAGGCCACAAAATTCAAAGACCCAATCCAAAAATGGGCATCAGCTGGGTGTGGTGGCACATGCCTGTAATCCCAGCACTTGGGAGGCTGAGGCAGGAGGATCATTTTGAGTTCGACGCCAGCCTAGATGACAAAGTGAGCTCAAGGTCAGCTTGAACCACACAGTAAGACCATCTCAAAAAGACCAAAAACAAAAGGGTATCTGAGATGAATACACATTTTTCACATGAAGAGATACAAATGGCAAATAAATATATGAAAAATTTCAGTATCATTGGTTATTTGAGAAATGCAAATTAAAACAACACTGAGATTCCATCTCACCCCAGAAAGAAAGGATATCATCAAAAAATCAACCAATAACAAATGCTGGTGAGGCTGTGGAGAAAAAGGAACATTTCTCCACTGTTGGTGGGAGTGTAGACCGGTGGTACAACCACTGTGGAAATCAGTGTGACAATTCCTCAAAAAACTAAGAATACAGGTCCTATTCAACTCTGGTATTCCCCTTCTGGGCATTTCCCCAGAAAAGTTGAAAACATCATACCACAATGATTTATGTGCACTCATGTTTATAGCAGTACAATTTGTCATAGCTAAATCTTGGAAACAACCCAAATGTCCATCAATTGAGGAATGGATCAAAAAGATGTAGTATTTTTATACAATGGAATATTACTCAGCTATAAAAAAGATAAACTAGAGGCTTTTATAGGTAAATGGATGCAACTAGAGACCATACTCATAAATGAAATATATCCCTTTCACACTGTGAAAGGGAAAGAAACTGCTCAAAAGGAAAGAACAGCTGGGATGGGAGAAAGGAGGAAAGAAGAAAGAAGGCAGGGAAACTACACATATATACACACAAGATAGCTAAGATAACTGTACTACTGGTGTCTATTAGTTTTTGAAAGGAAAAGTTATACTTAATTGTTTGATCAGCTTTGTATGCCTATATCTGGTAATCTGAACAACTACTTTAAAGATAACAATATGCAATATAACAACCATTGTTAATTTTCTATCATCTTGTTTTGAAATCGTGCATCATTTTTACCGGGTTTTTTTTAGTCTCTTTAAAATATTAAAAAAAAAAAAAAAGTAAGAGAGGAACTGTGGTCACAGGTCCTAAATGAATTGGCTGACACAGAAGTGACTAGTTCATAAGCCATCACTATTCCAACCAACTACAAGGGCTCTGTGCAGCCATGTAAAACAGAATCAGTCACCAAAATGGTCAGCGATCAATCTTTCACCCTGTTCCCTGCACCAGGGATCTGGCAACATGAGACTTGTCTGGTGCACGGTGGGAGCTCATCAGTCCATGATCACAACTCATTAAATATGTGCTAGATAACCCACCGTCCCCACCTACCTCCTCAGGAGCTACCATAGGCTATGACAAGAACATGGGCGCATAATCAGACTTCTACCTAGGGCACTACAGGGGCTGTGAGGAAGTGGGCTACTCTCCAAGGACTCTGTTCGAAAGTCCACTCTGGCGAAGAAACATTCTCCCTCTGCTCCTTCATTCAGGTCCTGCTCTCCCTCTCAAGACCAACAGTAATGCAGACTGGGCGAGAGGTAAGCACAGGGAAAGGAAAGTGAAGATGTCTATAGGAAAAGAAGAGGCTCTGGTGACTTTTCCTACCCAGACCACTCAACCTCTCCTGGTAACATCTCTTCCCAGACAGCCAGCAGGCACCCACTCGCAGTCCATGTGGGTACACAGCTAGGCTGAGTCCATCGGTATATTTTATCTTCCTGGTACAAGGAACATTGAGCCTAGACATGTACCTGGTTTGGAACAATGAGAACCAAATCTGGGGTTCCTTTAGCAACAGAAGTGCTTTCCATACCTGGAGCTGTGGGGTTACATTATGGAGCCTGACAATAAAGCCAACTTAAAGCAGAGGTAAAAGCCAGAGACAGATCCCCAACAGACACTGTTCTGAGTCCTGGGATCCGGCCTGAAACCCTACTAACCACTGCTTTCTCAGCTAGGTGAGCCAATAAATCTTCTGCCCTAAGCCAACTGGAAAGACACCCAGGCAAGGTCTTTTCCACCTGCCTTTTCCAAGAACAAAGAAACTTTTTATAAAAGCAATTGTCTGGAGACAGACTGTCCCTGGGGAGAGCTGCCATGGAGACAGAGTCCAGCTGGGAATTCCTAGGCTACACATCAGGGCTGTTAATACACTTGTTGCAGGGACTGGGCTGTGTAAAGGGTAAGCTGATGCCCTAAGCCCACAGTCCTGGGGCCTGTATGGTCTTGCTTCGGGAATGGGAAATTTTGTGGAAAGCTACCTGTCGTTGGGACGTGTGGGGCAACTGAGAGGAACAGCGCTCTCAGGGCACGGTACTGTCCACTGAGGACAACAGAAAGAAAGCCAGCCCCCCTTAACGTGCACAGCGATCTGCGCTGGAGAAGGGTTTGTCCCCTTTCTCACCTTGACCTCTTTTGCCATTTTACCTGTTTCTTGTTTTTCAGAATCTCCTTTAACCATGTCACAAGTGACGTATGAAGCCATCCCCCGTGCTTCTTGCTGGCTAACAAAAATGAGGTGACTGAGGAGGCTGGTGACCTTGTCACTAGAAGCAAGTCTCCTTCAAGTCCCCCTTGCATCTTGAAAGTTTGTCTCGACGGTAGCATTTTGTTTTTTGAGACAGGGTCACACTATGTAGTCCAGGCTGGCCTCCAGCTCGAGGTGATCCTCCTGCCTCACCCTCCTGAGTGCTGGGATTATACATGCTACTATGCCTGGCTACTGTAAATACACTTTCAAAACAGTATCAATACATATTTATGGACTCATTTACTGTTTGGGGTAGATAACTGTTTTTGGTTCAGTAATTACACGGGTTTGGTAACAGACCATTGAAGAAAAAGTCATAACAGATTGAGTTGGTCAGAGAGCTGAATGCTACTGGCCACAGTGATTGACCCAAGAAGTCTGGAACTTAACACACATCACTAAATACTTTTTGGGGGATTTTCCAGACTAAAACTAGAAAGGAAGAAACCTTTTAGGGTTACTGCTATGGCTTGTATCTAGATGTCCCTCAAAGCCTCATGAGGTCCCAGGTGGGGATTTCTGGGGGTGGCTGGATCCAGGTTGTGTGATGCTGGGGTTAAGGGTACCCACCTGGGTGTGAGTGGCACCATCTGAAAGGGGGGTAGACAGGAAGGGATAAGAGGGAGGGGCAGTCTGCTGCTGTGCTGCCTTCTGCCTGCCAAGAACTGTTTTTCCTCTGCAGTTCCCCTCCGCCATGCCACCCTGCTTAGAGCTAGCCAACTATAGACCAAAACCTCTATGAACTGTGAGCTAAATAATCCTTGCCTCCTTTAACTTTGGGTATTGAGTATTTTGTCTCAGCAACAAGTTACCAACGTAGAACAGTGTAAGTCTAGAGCTGTCAGTCGTCACGTTCCCAGGAGCACAAAGTTCACTTGCAGCAGAAGAGGAAGCCGATGTGTTGAACAGCTTGGGTTTGCTCTCCGTCTCCCAATGTCATTCTCTTTCTCCTCTGTATTCTCAGACCCTCCTTTCTCACTTTAGCTGCCCAACTAGAGTCTAAGCTTACAGCCTGTCTTCTAAGTAAATGTGGCCATGTAACAAGACGTAGGAACTGGGGAACTAGCCCCAGCCCACCTGCCTATAGCTTCACTACTATGTATGAAAGAAACAAATTCCTATCTTGCCCAACGCAGTATATTTTCATGATTTTTTTTATTACTGAGACTGAAATTAAAGGCAGCAGACTAATCGTCAGAAGAAATTTGAAGGTAGTCTAATATTGACACAGTGGCTACTGTTGGGGGCTTTTAGCCAGAGCCATGTGAGAATCATAGCAAAGAGTCCAGCAGGATGATTTAAAATGTTTTGAGTTTGTTGAGAAAGGGAGCTCCAGTAAAGCTGTGGCCTACAGAGATGGAACAGAGGAGACACTGGTCAGCAAGAAAAAGCCAAGTGTTTCAGAAAACAACAGAAAAGATGGACGAAGGACATCAGAAGAATCAGCAGGACTCCAGTATTCACAGCCTCAGAGTTGCAAAGGTGAAAGACTTTGTACTGGAAGGAGAGCTCCTGAGCACCATGTTCCAGGATGATGGCAGCCTAGAGAATTTGTTCCTTGGGATTGTGTTGAAAGTGCACAGGATCCAGACATTCAACCCCTACAGCCAAGAGAGAAGGAAGCCTGGCTACCGATCCAGCTGGCAGCAGACCTTAGCATCATACATGTGGTACTTGTTTTAGGTGCGTGCAGAGCAAGAGTTGTGGAGTCAGGAAAGCTTCCACCCAGATTTCAGAAGCCCTGGGAGGGTAGGCAGTGTACCCCAAAGAGGGCAGTCACAGGTGGAGGCTTTTTCAGAGCAGCTGGATTTATAGCATGTGTCTGACTCATAGTGCAATGTTAAGACTAAGGGTGCTAGGTTCAAGGGTGAGTGATTACACTTGAAGCCAAAGGTGCAGTGGAGACCCCAGAAGTTTGGAGAATCCAGGAATGTGGGCTATCTGAGGAAAAACTACAAGGAGAGAGCAGAGTTGGCCCCAGAGTGAAGCCATGGGCTACCTACCGGAAGAGCCAAGGGGCTTGGGCCTTTTGGAGCTCACAACTTGGCACAGATTGCCAGGGGTGCTGGATGTGGAACTGTGGAACTTAACATTTGCCCTGCTAGATTTTGGACTTGCTTTGTTCGCATTCCTTGCTATCCTCCATTTGTACCTTTTGGAATGGTAATGTTCAATTTGTGCCATTGTGTTTGGCCGTGTTTCACTTTCTGTTCATTTGTACAGGGGCTCACAGCTATGAATGTGCCTTACATCTCAGAGACTTTGGGCTTGGACTTTTCTGCAGTGCTGAAACTGTTAGGACCTTGGCAAGTCTCTGAGATGGGTTAGATACCTCTTGCATAAAGAGATACACATGAGTCTTTGGGAGTCCAAGGGTGGAATGTTATGACCGTGTCTAGATGTTCCCCCAAAGTCTCATGCAGTCACAGGTGGAGGCTTTTTCAGAGGCAGGTGTATTTACAGCATGTGACAGATTCATAGTGCAATGTTAGGATTAAGGGCGCGAGGTTCAAGGGTGAGTGATTACTAAATCAGTCCACTGACTGGCGTGTGTGTGTGTGTGTGTGTGTGTGTGTGTGTGTGTGTGTTTGGTGTCTTTGAGACAGGGTCTCACTTTGCAGTTCGCAACAATCCTCCTGCCTCAGCCTCCCAAGTGCTGGGATTACAGGTGTGTGCCACCATACCCAACTGATAGAATACAAACGGGCAGAAAAAAGCTGCTAAGGCTCCTCATTTGCTTTGCTACCTTTCACCCACCATGAACTGTTTCTCCTCTGCCATGGCCCCTGTACCACGCCACGCTGCATTGGAGACAGCCGACTATGGACTGAAACTTCTACAAGTTGTGATCCAAATAAATATTCCCTCTCTTAACGTTGAGCACCAGGTATTTTGTTTCAGCAACAAGAAATGTAACTAAGACAAGTACTTTAGACTGCCCTTTTACTAATGCACAGGTAAAAACTACAAAAACCCTAATGGGGTATACATCTTTTGATATAACTCTCCCTGACATAATAAATTATTACTTATGGGGTGCTAAGTGCCAAGAACTGTCCTCAATGTTTACACGGAACCTCATTTAATCTGATTCAACTTTCTGTCTTTCTTTTTTTTTTGGTCTTTTTGAGACAGGGTCTCACTTTGCAGTTCAGGCTGGGCTTGAGCTCACTTTGTAGCCCAGGCTGGTCTCAAACTCGCAACAATCCTCCTGCCTCAGCCTCCCGAGTGCTGGGATTATAGGCGTGGGCCGCCATGCCCAGCTAATTCAACAGTGCTACTATTATTCCCATTGTACAGTTTAGTATACTAAGGCACAAAAACGACTAAGTCACTTGCCCAGCTTCACTAACATTCACACCCCCCCACCGACTGGTTCAAACTGGACTTCTGTTACTGAAACGTATCATTCTACTGGATTTTTGTCTAATCCAGTCTGCACATTCCTCTACCGAGTACCAATACACAGTTCAAAGTTTTAAGCCACCATTATGGGTTACAAGAAGTGTAGTTCTCCTAGGAAGCTTGCTCCCAGTTATAATCATCAGACCACAGCTACAGCTACAAGGTAACGCTCACAGTGCAGAGACATCTCAGTGCGGACACTGTGTCCTCCCGCCAGTGGCAGGGATTGTCGGGCGGCTCACCCAGTATGCATTTCTGTGTCCTTTTCCTTGCCCACCTGAGAAAGCAAAATACTTTTCTTAAGCTTCCTGGCCAGGCACACAATTTTGGAAAACTAAAGGTATTAGAACATAAAGAGATTCCAGCACAGTGGTTAAATAATAGGCTTGAGAGCGAGAATGCCTGGATTCACTGCAACTTCAGCTGTATCTGCCAATTTATGTAACCTCTGTACCTGAGGATAATGACTGTAACTAATGGTTAATTGCGAGAAATGAAGAAATTAATAAATGTGAAGAACTCACAAGTACTTGATACATGGTAAACATGCTATAAATGTTAGCAATTGCTAATTCTTATCACCTATCAGTACCCATAAGGAGCCACTTCTAAGATATATTAAGTAAAAGAAGCCAGGTACAGAACAGCACATGTAGTATGTTCCAAAACTGATTGGGAAAATCTACATCATTTATGTCTCACTTCTCTACTTGTTGGATTAGATTTTTGAAATTATGTGCTTGAATTCCTTACTGATTTAAAAATTATGTTTTACTACCAAACCAAAATAAAGTTTGTTTTAAAATACTAAAAAAAGCTTGAGCATGGTGATACACATTTATAATCCCAGGATTCTGGGAGGCTGAGGCAGGATGATCCACAAGTCTAAGCCCAGCCTGGGAAATTTAATGAAACCCTGTCTCAAAATTAAAAATCTAAAAAATGGCAAGTTACTGGTTGTGGTGGTACATGCTTATAATCTTAGCACTCAGGCTGAGGCAGGAGGATCTCCACGAGTTCTTGGCCAACCTGAACTACATGACAAGATCCTGTGCCAAAAAATGAACTAAATTAATTAATTAATCAAAAAAAAAAAAAACCAACTTGCACTTGCCTAGCAAGCACAGGGTCCTGAGTTCGATCCCCAGTACCACACACACAAAAAAATAATAATTAATCAATCAAGTAATTAAAAGGGCTGGGGGCTATAGCTCAGTGTAAAGTGGATTTGCTTCCCAGTAACAATAAAAGACAAAAAGCTAAAAAAAATAATAAAACCCTTCTTTTTAATTTCAGTTGTTTACCAACAAAACATACAGTCAACTTTCAAGAAGTGACAAGCTTCCTTTTAGAGGCATTCAAATACAAGCTGGGTGGGAATCTGCTAGACATGCCCTAGAAGATGTCTGTAGTCAGCCAACAAGGCCTCTAAGTGCTAATTCCAAGATCCGTACTTTTAGTAGAACAAAAGGAAAAAGGGCCTTGGGGAAATGTCTGTATATGATCAAAAACTGTGACCATTGGATTGCTGGTATCAGACAGGAACATAGCCGCTGTACTCCAAAGACAAGACTGTCTCACTTTTCTAGGACAGAGGTCAAGAACACAGGCTATCAAGCCAGACAGTCATGGTGGCACTCCTACATCAGCCATCTCTTCACCACGTGAATTGGACCAAGCTATGTAATGTCTTTTGCATTTTTTCTCATTTTTCACATGGGAATAACATCCAGACCTTGCAGAGTTAGTGTAAGAAAGAAGCAAGCCAATGAACAGCAAGCCTACAGCACTGCACCAGGCACAGGGGGAAGCGCCTGGGCAACAACAGCGCCCATGATGAAGCCGAGAGTGATCACCTTCAAACGACTTGCTCCATGTGTCAATCCTTTAATTCACAAACATAAAAAAATGACAAACCAGAGAGGAATTTTAAACTAAACGTACAAATGATTACACACAGCTGTTTCTGCACACCCCACATCTGGATGTTAAGTCAGGATGGCTCCTGCTGGCTTCTAACCTGCAAGGCTACACTGTTCTGCCTTACTCACTCACAGCAGATTACAGCACTAGGGAAGCCAATCTTCTCGGCCCCTCACTTCTCAACCTTCCTTCTAAGCAGAGGTCAGAGAGAACCAGGAAGAGCCAACTCGTGCTGTGAGCCAGAGGCACCAGTAAGAAAACCCTGGCCAAGTCACTTACTCTTTGACCTCAGTGCCTACAAGACAATTCTAAGAGCCCCTCATGTATGTATGTGACTGGACTCAAGTACAGATGTTTTGGTCTGCACTGGGGGATTTTGGCAAACTCAGGGGGGTGGTTCAGTGGTTCCAGACTGGAGAGTAAATGGTCACAAATGTTTTGCCTTTAGTGACATAAGACAAATACCTTGAGCAAGAAGTGACCAGCTGACTGACAGAGCTATAGGGGAGACCCCCAAACTGGAACTTTGCATGTGCAAAACCTAGAGTGCTGGAGGTCTGACCTTTAGTGAAAGCCAAAAGCCCTAAAAAAGAGAATACTAGGAAGTCTTTTATTAACCACCTTAGGAGAGCTAAGGTCATTTTGGGAAGATGAGAAACACTAACTATCCTCCCTTCAGTTTTAGTAGCCACAGAAATTCGGGCTCTCAAGCCACAATTTTCCCAAGAATTATGAGCAACTGCAGTTTGTTGCAGTTGTGGCCATGGACAAATGTGTCAGCAGCAGCAAGAGAGCTGGGTGCTATCTGTGTGAGGGGTGCACAATGGGGGTGCTGCATGGCTGTGAACAGCGCGCCAGCCACATGACTTCCATGCTGGGCGAGCACCGCCGCTCTGCAGGCCCATTTCCCACAGCTCCAGCCATCTGCAGGACGAGGGGCTGGAGTGCTGGGAACAGATAATGGTACAACACGACTGTTAACAGATAAGTTGTAAGCACAGCACATGAAGATGACTCCTCCAAATGCTCTCTGAATAAATTCTTAGGTCAGAGCCTTGAAGGGCTGAAAATTCTAAATTAAAAATTAAAAGAAGGTGAAAATTGTCAAAGATACAAGAACTCTTTTAGATGTGGACCACTCACTTTGTCCCCAAGTTCAGCTTAGAGCTCAAGCAAATTCAAGGTTTGTGGCAGGCACTAGACTTGTGTCAGAGGCAAAAACTTCTGGTAGTAGCTCTTGGTGACGTCGACCATCAGCTCCTGAGTACACTCCGGGAGCTCCCCTGAAAACAGCCCTGGGGACAAAAAAAACCTGGTCAATACGGAGTCTGGGAAGCCCACAGTTCTGACTTCTACTCACATTGCTAGAGACCTTTGCTTTTATCTAATTGCTAGGTTTCCCATCGTCAGTGCTGACACATGTACTGATCATATCTTTCAGATGATATGAATTTGTGACAAGGTCTGAAGGAGACAAACATTACAGTTCTCCAAATGAAGAAACACATTCCAGGTAAAAGAAGTCAGAGCCAGATGTGGTGGTACTCTAGAAGGCAGGAGGATCACAAATTCAATCCTAGCCTGGGCAACTTAGTGAGACCCTGTATCAAAATAAAAACTTTAAAAAAGCACTGAGGATATAGCTCAATGCAAAAGCCTTTGGTTTAATCCCCAGTAATACAAAAAAAAAAATCAGGACATCTGAAGAGTTAAAGCATCTGACTGCTTCAGGGGTTGTTTCAGATGAGGACTTGGGGCTGGGAATATAGGGAGGTAGCACAGCGCCTGCCTGGCAAGCACAAGGTCCTGAGTTCAATTCCTGGTCCAAAAAAACTAAAGAAACAAACAGATGAGGACTTGTCCACCCCCAAGATTCTAGTGTAATCCCCACTGAGCCAGCTTTATCTTTATCCATGAGATAAGACACTGTTATGCTGTTTGTAAATGAAACTAAACTCAATGTCCAACTTTCTGAGGTAAGAGATAAAGAAGAAAAAACAGAAAGGTCCTACAGAAAGACAGAGTAATCACAAGTAAGAACTTCGAAAGGAGAGAAGAAGAGAAATGCAAATACACATATTTGCTTTTTCTATGAGAAATATATATATGTATATGAGGTAGTTAAGACATACTACTAATTTCTTTTAATTCATTGAAAAGGTTTGTGCTAATATTGTTTGGACAATTAAATGCCTGTATCTTGTACTGAGTAACTAAAGATAACAATACACAATATATTAATCATTGTTACTTTCCTATTAAAAAAAAACCCTCTAGGGAAGAGGCATTCTCAGACACTATGCACACTTACACAACAGCTTTGTAGGGCACTTCAGAAATAGCTAGCAAATCTTTCAGTTAATACTGTGGCCTGACAGCTCAACTTCTAAAAATGGCCAGGCGTGGTGATGTACACCTATAACTGCACACTCGGGAGGCTGAAGCAAGAGGGGTCAGCCTGTGCTACACAGTGAGCTCAACACCAGCCTGAACTACATATCAAGACCTTGTCCAAAAAAACCATAAACAGGGCTAGGGATATAGTTCAGCAGCACAGAGCTGCGTGGCAAGCGTGAGGTCCTGGGTTTGATTCCCAGTACAAAAAAAAAATCCACGAATAAATAATGAATTTACCTAATAATCCTGCTCAACTGCACAATATTTGAATAAGAATATCAATCAGTGAAGCAAAGGTCCTAATAGTGAAAAACCAGGTATAACTTCTAGCAATCCATTACACTAGTGGGTTGATTAGGTACATCATGACATACCTATACAGTAAAAAAGCTGTAAGCAGTAAAAGGAAGAAGGAGGGTCTCTACACACTGACAAGGCACTCAAGGTGTATTGTTAAACAAAGCCAACTTCAGAGCAGTGGAGTGAAGTATACAGAGTGTGACTCTTAACAATGAACAATTTCATATACCCATGTTATATGTACAAACATATACCCACATACCTGAGATTCACACACATATATAAAACACACATGTATGTACATATAAACATATAAAATAACTGACACAAAAGAAAAACCGATCTAAAAAACAAATTCTCACAGACGCTCTGAAAATTAGCATCCCTTGTTTGACTTGCAAATGTATGTTTGGTCTATACAATATTTAATATTTTTTTAAATTAGTAGAAACTTTTAAAAACAGAAATATCACATAAAAATTCCAATTTCTAGCTCCTCCTAAGACAGCAGACTATCTTATGATATCAGATCTGTACTAAGCAGCTATGAAGGGCTATTACTTCAGTTATTCGTGTTATCTGCCTGGCCCTTGCAGGCATCTTAGGTCTTGGCTCCTGATCCAGAGCCTTTCTGGCTGGTCACCCTTTCATTCTGTCCTGTAACTTGGTTTCATCCTTCAAAACCCTCCCAAAACACCAGCTTTCCTGTAACCCTACGTCTACAGTCTGAAAGATGGAGACTGCCAATCGCATATCCAGACGGCTGACATTTCCCTGTGAAACTACAGAAGAGAAACAAAGGAAGCAGCCAGTCACAGTACAAAAGGGACTGGACTCTACATAAGAGATCTTATGTGAAGATCAAGGCCATGCCACTAATTAGCCCTGACTCTGGACCACGCAACCTCTCCAAGTCTCAGCCTCTTCAAGTACACGGAGGTCACATGCAGCTTGAATCCTCTATTAGAACTTCCAAAAAGTGTCATTATTTGCATTTGAAATACCTAGCGATGGTTCCTTGCCTTGTGTTAACAGTGTTCGGTGACTATAATAAGTTGGTGCTAATGAACGTGAATAAGTTAAGAAAGAGTAAGGTATTTCTCTGGCAACTTTCCCTCTTACTTCAGACCAGATGCCTGTCTGATATGCACTTACAACAACTGGTGCTGCTCTAATCCCTCACTTGCTAAGAACAGCTAGACTTTATCACAACGGGACTCCAACATGGGGAGGATCACTAAGCAAGTCTCTCTGTAAAAGCGGAGATCCGTAACATGGCAAAATGGCAGAGCATCTCCCCAAAGAACCTAAGTGATGACTTTGTACCCCTATTAAATTCATATTCAATGACCCGAGTGATTGGATTTTTTACATCGGAGAAGCAATTAACTACCCGCAGAGCAGACTCCCTGCACTGCCAGGTCTTTCTCTTCACATGTCCTTCCAACTGTGAATTTGGGATGTGCCTCTGTACATTCTACATGATTTCAACTGTGTAAGACACTATGGGGAAGCGGGAAGTATGGTGGCACATACCTATGATCCCAGCACTCAGGAGGCTGAGGCAGGAGGATCACTGCAAGTTCAAGGACAGTCTGAACTATACAATGAGACTCCGTCTCAAAATAAACAAACACACACACACACACACACACACACACACACACTACGGAGAAATGAGACTGTCTTAGGGTGGGGCTGGGGAAGACTGTGAGGTTTCCTTCCTTCCATTTCTGGTGTTTTCTAAATTTTCTGGGACGAGCACATACTTACTTCTGTTTCCTTACAGGTGTTGTAATTTGGAGCTCTGAGATCTGAAGGCTCAACCTGGGCACATTTTCCCACCAAGGCTGAGAGGCCCTGAGAGGCCCTGCATTTTCTCCTCTGCAGCACCCAAAGGCAGCGCTGGACTGAGGTCTCGTTTTATGCTAACTTTTCAGCTTGGGGACTCCTGAGCCATCTAAGAAGTTTAAATTCAACCTGCAACCAACGTGTGGGTAAACTCATAATAAAAAATTATCTAAAAAGATCTTTTCCTATCCAGAGCCTAGAACAAGAGAAAAATGCTTCTTTGTACTTAACATGTACTGCTGGCAAATTTATTTTGTATCAACTTTTGATTGAGGGAAAACCTTCAAGGGCCTTTGAGATTCTCTTGGCCAGGGGTTTGTTTCCTGTCCCCATGTAAATATATCTATTAGGAGGACAGCATCAACTCCTACAATCTTATACCTTAGGTTTAGTTTCCTCTTTGTTTTTGACCTCGGAATACTTTTTTTTGAAACAGAATCTTACTACACATCTAAGGCTGGCCTCAAACTATCAGCCCTCCTACTTCAGCCTCCCAAGTGCTGGGGTTACAGGTATATGCTACCATGCCCAGTAATTTCCTTATTTTCTTGTAAACCTTATGCATTAAAATAAAAAGAAACCTGTCATATTTTAGACAGGATTTCTAGGTACCTTGTAACTGGAGAATTTTTTCATTTGCTACATCTTACTATCAGTAACAGTAATTGCATGCACTCCCTCTGTGATGGAAAACAAAATCCTGAGGAGATTAAAACAAAAATAACAGCTGGGCATGGTGGCATTGCCCATAATCCCAGCATTCTGGAGACTAGAGGCTGGAGGATTGCCATGAGTTAAGACCAGCCTGAACCACACAGAGGGACCCTGTCTGAAAAGTACATAAATAAAATAAAATACAGCACCAAGCATACCTGGGCAGCCTGAGAAGACAGTAAATGGTGGTACCACAGTTTCTGGAGGTAACACCGTATTGTCAAGAATTTTGCAGCAATCTTTCAGCACACACCGGCGCCCCTGAAATGAAAATCTTTTCAATAAAAAGTATATCAGGCAATAGGAGCAAAGACTGTCTAGTCTGCTGTATAAAAGGCTGTATATTCTCCATTCCTGATATGGAATACCACAGACAGTAACGAGTCTTAAATCACAACCACCTGTTTCAGATGGTGACTTACGAGGAGGAGGAGAAAGGGCCAAAGGGAGTATTACATGCACACACCTTGGGGAAGGCGTGTATGCTTGGGATGACGCGGGTTACCTCAGGCATCAGAAACTATGCAAACTGTGCTCCTCCAACAGTTCTGTATGATTTTATCTCCTATTTGATTTAGTGCACGTCTACTGTTTTGCTTCCCCTTCTCCCGGAAAGAAAAGCTCTATTTTCCTTGGGAACTACCCCTGCTTGCATCTCAGTCTATGTGTTTCAGCCCCAGCTCCCACTACAAGCTCCAAGCCTGACCATAGTGCCTGCTTTAGGGCCCTGGCATATGAACCAACTTGGTCTAACGAGCCTCAGGGCTTCTGCTGGGTCTACTGGGAAAAGCAATATTTTTTGTTATGCTTCCCAGAGGGCATGATGAAAGCCTGAAACAGCCATCCCACTTCCAGGAAGGAAGAACTTCTTAAAAGTGAAGTGAACCTTCCAGAGGAAAGAGAAAAGAGAGGACGAGTAATTCCCATGTTATCAGCTGAACCCCTGCAGCCATCTGGGCATAAAATTTGGATTCACTGCTGTATTCTTGGCTAAAATTAGCTAACTTCAGTTTGCACCTATTGGTCTAAAGTTTGCTCTTGTCAATTCCAACTAGAAAAGTCTTGACAAATTCATTTGCATATGAAATTATTAGTTCGTTTGTTCTCCCATAAAAAAGGGACATTGACTTGAACATTTGGGCTGACTGAATTTTATGCTTCACTTTATTTGCTGTTACCATTTTTCAGTTCTGCCATGATCCACAGCATTTTGAGAGCAAGAAGTATGGTCATCTGATGGATTAAAGGAACAGAGAGGCTTGTGCATACAGTTAAAGGTTGTGCTTCAGACTATTCACTAAGTTAATGATAGTTTGGGTCATTATTAGTTACATTTATATCACCAGAGACTGAAAGTTCTCTTGTATTCTGGTTAAAAAAAAAAAAAAGTCTGATAAAATACACCTGCCTGAAAATGTGGACATTTGGGCAAATACCTATAGGATAACACTAACCTATGCACAACTAAAATTCTACGATAAAATATGGAAGACACTTTGATTTCACTGTGTTCAAATTTTCCACCATTATTACATAGCCAAATCATATATATTTCCAGAAAAGGCAGATTGCCAAATGAATTTTTTAAAAAGGTTGTATTTCCAAGGTCTAAATTTCTAGAGTGGCTAAGTTGTCTCCAGCTGGATATATAATACCACCGGCATTACCTGGCAACATCTTTAGCTCAGAAGCAAGTTTTCAGTACGGCTCTTTGTTCCTCTTTTGAAGAGTCTCTTTCATGAATTATCTGCTAGTGGTTATTTCAAAGATACAGCAACTGGCTACTTCCCCTGGGACCACTAAACTAACATTAGTAAGACCTCTGTCCTAGCTCAGCATACGCATACAGGGGATGGAGGGAAGGGACCGAAGCACTGAATAAGGTGCGATTCAGTCCCATGTTGGGGTCAGTGTAGATAGGGCTGTGGAAAGGGGTGGTGGGAAGGAACCTTCTCATGGGGTACCACCAGCCATCAGACAGCCTGCAGACAGGCACCTGCTTTGTCCATTGCTGGCCATCCTGTCCACTTAGAGAAATAATGGTTACCTAGGTTTTAGAAGCATTTTGAATTTTAGTATATGTGCTGCCGAAGTGAGCACATTAGAAGCATTTTGAGCAGATTGAATGGCAGCAATATAAACACACACACATATTTCTTAAGCATAAATGGAGTGGTAGTAGCCAAAGAGGTAAAGTGCTAAAACCACTTCTTTATTCTTCACTAAAGAACTTCTGAGGGAGGAATCAAGAACTGTAGCCAGGTTGCTAGTATTACCTATACTCAACTACATAGTTACCTATATATCTATCAATATGCAAGTGAATTAGAATCTCTGAGCCTTGGTTCCCTCATCTATGACAGGACAGCAAACCAAACCCACAGGGATGTTGTCAACATTAGAAATGACAAATACAAAACTCAGAGCACAACAACAGTGCCTATGAATATTGCTTGTTAAGCTTTTCCTTCACACACATAAGTAATTGGATTGACATGGACACCTTCCCCATCCAAGCAGCAGTCTATGCCATGGGACCCTGCAGGAAAGCTCTGTACCTCATGAGGAGAGCTAAGCCTTGAAAAGAGTTCCCACATGCTTTGAGATTCTAAAATTCTAAAAGCTATGTCTCCTGAGATTATCTGAGAATTCATCAAGGCTGAGCAATTATTACCAATACAAAATACCTAGTGAGGTAATGAACTAATGCACTGAAAAGTGGCACAAAAAGCAGAGAACTTGATGATAGGACAAGCATTCCTTAATGCTGGGGATGGAATTTGGATTTTAACCTTTCAGACATTTCTCTCTGAGGATGAAGGACAGGGTTATAGCACCAGGCTGGTATAGTGATGTCTGTACTTTGCTTAGGAAAATGCCAGAAAAACACACATGTGGTTTGGAAGGCTAGCTACTGGCAAACAGGCTAAGCAAAGAGGACAGATTTTCCTAGCTCTCCTCCACCGTTTTAAAAAAATTATCTTTTCTTAGCTAGGCATAGTAGTGCAAGCCTGTAATCCCAGCATTTGGGACAGGCTGAGGCAGGAGGATCATTGTGCCTGGGCTACAAAGTGAGCTCAAAGCATAGCAAGACTTTGTCTCAAGAGGTCCAAAAAATAATAATAATTATTATTATCTTTTCTTTAAATCAGACTTACATGTGTAAACATCATATTGTCTCCCCGGTGTGAGAAACTGAAAGAGTAAATAAGGTCTAAAAGGTACAACAGATGTTGTGAAATGGGAAGAAATTGTTTAAAAGGAAAAAGGAACTAGGAGTGGGGAAAAGGGAGAGGAGAGAAGGGAAAAGGGAGAAAAATGCAAGTTAGCTGTACTACTAGTATCTCTTAGTTCACGGAAAAGTTTGTGCTAGTATCAATTGGAGAATTTTTTATGCTCCGATCTTGTACTCTGAGTAACTACTTTGAAGATAACAATACGCAATGTATTAACTATTATTATTCTCCTTTTGTTATGGAATTGTTTTACTCCTTTTCAATAAAATGAAAAAAACTTTTAACCAACATATGGCATTAAACACACCTACAGGGAAAAGCGTGACACTCCAGTACGTGTGTAAAATATGTACTGGTCCAACTACGGTAACGAGCATTCCCACTGCACTCTCATTCCTCATGTTTATGCCATCAAGCTGCTCTTTTCTCTATAAAATATGTAACCAGTCATTATGAGTGGCAGTCACCCTAGAACCTACTCACCCTGTCTAACTGTACTTTACACCTGGTACCCACTGTCCCTCCCTCATCTTCCTACACTCAATCACTGTTCTCTTTGCTACAGTGAGATCAACTTTTTAATCTTCCCCTTTTCTTCAATATCAGGCTAAACCAAAGACCTCCTGTCTCTAGCGCACACTACAGAATTCCTCTGCAGCAAGAATGGCAAGACCACTACTGCCTTAACTCTGCATAGCAACTCAGACTGGCGTGGTTACTGCAGCAACACAGCTCTGCACGACTGTCTACTTTCGGGGTCCCCCACGGCTCCTACACAAGAACTTCATGGTTCTGCAAGTTTCCTGATAGTTAGCATGGTGGTGGCAAAGCTATGGTGTGAGCATTATTGCGTTCTTTTGGACAAAGCTGTTAATGGTTCACCATCGCCGCTCTAGGATCTGAGTCTTAGGACAGAGAGTTGGCTCAGTGTTAATGGCAACAACCATTACAGAAACATATAAATGATCTCAGCTTTTCCTGGAATCTAATCTGAGCAATACATCTAAAAGGTATGAAACAGTTAAACACTACAGCAGACAGGTCAGCTCTAGTCATTAACATGCTCACCTAGTTATGTTCTCAGAAACCCCAACAGAAATTAGATTTTTTGTCAATGAAACAACAAAAAATTCCAGATCTTGGTTTGCTAAAACAATTTTTGGTTTTGTTGTTGCTGTTCTAAGACAAGGTCTCACTGAGTAATTCAAACTGACCTTTAACTCACTATGTAGCCCAGGCTGGCCTTGAAGCCCTGGCGATCCTTCTGCCTGAGCCTCTCAATGCTCAGAATACAGGTGTGTATTACCAGCCCATTAGGTGAGACGAACTAACATCTACACTCCTATGGACCAAGATCTTACAGGTGCTGCTGGGCAAGGGACCTATTTATACCTGCACACTTTGCTGTTCCCCTAACATTTTGTCCTCCAATGATTCTGAACCTTGCACTCCAGTCCCTTAATGGACTGGAAATGCCCAAGCTCCCCAAGTCCACCCCGCCAATTCCCACCGCCCTTTAGATCCTCGTGCCTCTACTGGACTATCCGCTCCTTTAAGAAAGGAAACAAGCAGGCTGTATAGCAGCTTAGCCAATCCTGCTGCCTGAATTTAAATGCTAGCTCTACTATCTACGAGCTTTGTCAAATCCCTCAACACCTGTCCTCATCTGCAGGTGACAATAGCACCTAACATCTTTAAATAAAGTAACTACTATGGGGAAAGAGTTTAACCTCATAAAAAACAGGTTCTATAAAGTCAGCCACTGTCACTGACACAGAGAAAAAAACCTCCAAATCCTACAAGAAAGACCCAACCTTGGAAGACCAGAAACTACTCCCACCCTGCTTCCTCAGAGAAGCAGCCTCCCACTGAGGTGAGGGCAGGCGGTGAGTGCAGACAGGGAAGACGGCTGCCCAGTCTGCTGAGTCAGCATACTCACAATCACACAGTTCTTGCCAACGTGAACGTAAGAACCAATCTGAGCGGCGTTAACCACACAGTCTTCCTCAATGAAAACATGGTCCCCAATGTGTAAGGGAAAGAACGCAACCCTAGAGAAGGAATAGATGAACAACAAAAAAAATGTTAAGGTGATATAAGTTGGGTCAAGGTTTATACAAGTTTATACACATTTACACAATCTCAACAAGTTTATCTTGTCTTTTTTGGTTTGTTTTGCTTTTTGAGGCAAGGTCTTACCGTACAGTTCAGGTTGTCTTTGAACTTACTTTTTAGGCCAGGCTGGCCTTAAATTCATAGTGATCCTCCTGCCTCAGCCTCCTGAGTGCTAGGATTACAGATACATATCACAAAGCCCAGCTTTCATCTTATCTTAATAACATTGTATATTTCTAGCTGGGGCAGGGTTGCACACACCTGTAATCTCAGCACTCCGGAGGCTGAGGCAGGAGGATTGTTGTGAGTTCAAGGCCAGCCTGGGCTACATAAGTGAGTTCAAGGCCAGCTTGAATTGCATAGTGAGACCCTGTCTCAAAAAGACAAAAAAAAAAACAAAAAAAACAAAAAAAAACCAAAACTGTGCCTAGCAAGCAAAGAATCCTCAGGCTAGAGAAAATCTATTAGTTTTTTGGTTCATAATCAAAACTTTATTGAAAAATTGACACCAAAATAGGAGCTCAATGCTTTATACCTTACAAAATCAAACACAGTTACATTATTATGGTAGATTAACTAGAATTAAAAGCTAGTTAATTAAAGCTTTCTGTGAGAAAACACAAATTCAGCATGTTGTATAGATCATCAGTGTTGCTTTCTTCTAAATGAACAGTCTTCTGTGAGTGTGGCCTTTCCTCTTTTAGGCTGGCACAACACTGCTGAACAATCTACACAAAGAACCACTGTCTGAGCATGGCCGAAAACTATGGTAATCTTACAGCAATTTGGACATTTTATATCCATAAAAATAAGAATCTGGACTTGGAACTAGCTGTTTCCCTTTATGTTTTTTTCTCTTTCTCCTTCAAAGAAGACATAGTAAATGTCTAGCCAAAGGCATGGTGATCCTCTCAAAACCCCAGCCTGACAACTAGCTCAAAATCAGAAATATTGGAAGAAAGAAATATGCAAGGAAAAGGCAGGGCAGAAGGAGTGAGATCTTCAAAGCTAAAGGAGCAGGCACCAAATAAAAATGAACAGCTATTTGCTCACTTCTGCTTCCTGTGAGAATGCTCACACATCCCACTTTTAGTAATCTACCCTGTTTCAGGGACTGACATCAGGGTCATAGGCTACAACTTTTAGTACTCAACATTCTTATAATTTATTCATTCACCATATTCATTAAGCACCTACTATGTACCAGGCTCAATGCTGTATTCCTATGGGATACAATGGTAAGCAAAAGAAACACAATCCTACCAATGAGTTTAAAATCAAGAGAAGAAACAGTCAGTAAATTACTATATAATACTGTAATTAGTTACAACTGTGACAGGTGCCACAGAGACACAACATGAGAGTATAGTATGTGGAGACTCTTACCCAGATCAGGGGCCTGGGGAAAACTTAATTGAAAGTGATATTTAAGGTAAGACTTGAAGAATGAATAGGAGCTGACAACCCTTCTCCATACTTCTGACATCATTCTCCAGGATCTTCAATGTCCTTGACTAAAGCTTTGTGGTCGTATTTACTAGGTCATATCTTTAAATCTCTGGACTGGAACTGATTTGAAGTAGCTCCTTGCTTGCGAGCTCTTTCCAGTCCTGTTCTGTTCTGTCAGAAATATTCTGCCAGAGGTAATATGACCCACGACTTACTGAAATCTGCCTTAATTTGCCCGTATTTCTCGTCTGTATCCCTTGTGCAACAATAAATTCCTTGATCTCATCATCGTCTGCAGTAATACTGATAATTCTTTAATCCTAAATTTTAAAGTATTGTTTGACTCTGTTCTGATATCCAGGGAGAACGGACATTCATCTTATATTTGTGTTTTCCTATTTATACTTTCACATTTCTGTCTTTCTCATGTAGACTGTACAACATACACATTCCTCTATTACCAGTAAACCCTGTCTGTGGGCACACCAGCCACACTGCCCCCGCAGCCAAGCATTCAGATTTAACTGAGGTGCTGGCGCTCTGCAATAAGTGAGTGGGTCTGGGGTTGCAGTTTGGGTGCTCGATCTCTAAAAGGTTCGCCATCAGAGATCTAGTCCAGAGTCACTACAGGAGATGTAGGATTATTCCTGAGTCACATACTCCCATGTATCGTAGTTAGTTGGCTTAGTTTCCTTTCTCTGTTCTTCCTTAACCATGTGCAGAGGTCTCACATGAGAGGTAACACATTACAGAGTAGCTATCACATTATAGTATCCCCTTATATAGTAGCTACCTGGTTACATAATTGTTTCTACCACTAGGTTTTGAGGGCTTTAAGGCCAGAAACTGTATTATCCACGTTCATATGCCAAGTTTATAACCAATAGCTGGCATAAGGAGTTCAATGAGCACATACTTCAGGGATGAACACAGGTGGCACCAGACATGGAAACCAGGAAGGCAATTAGCAAAGGGGGAGAGAGGCAAAGGGGCTGCAACCACAGCAGGCATGCTGGTCAGTTTTCCTGTTCTTGTCCTTGTTTGTTTGTTTGTGACAGTGCCTCACCACAAAGTTCAAGCTGGCCTGGAACTCAGTTTATAGCCCATGCTGGCCTCAAACTTGCAGCAATCCCCCTGCCTCAGCCCCACCGCAATCCCTGAGTGCTGGAAGTACAAGTGTGCACCAGCATCCCCAGCCCTGTTCTCGTCCTTTTATGGCTTATCTTTACTCCCTCTGAGGAATCAGGGGTCTAACCTAACAGGACTGTCTGGGTTAGCTACTTAGACCAGGAATGGGCACTTAACTGAAGCTGAGCCAATGAGATTCTCTCTCCCAAGATTTTGGAAATAAAATGTAAGAGCTCACTAGGTGTGGTGGTGCACGCCTGTAATGCTAGTTCTCAGGAGGCTGAGGCAGGAGGACTGCTGTGAGTTCAAGGCCAGCCTGGGCTACATAGTGAATACAAGGCCAGCCTGAACTGCATGGCAAGACCCTATCTCAAAACAAAACAAGATGTAACATCTCTAGCTAGTATTTGTTTAAAGCGTAAATGGAGAAGCGATGTAAACAAGGACCTGATGCAGCAAGGCAGGCTCCATGCACAAGGAGACAGGTACAGCCAGCCTGAAGGAAAAGGAGATGAAACCAGAAATACAGAGGACAGAATACAAGAACCAGTATAATCTTGGAGACAGAGGGGTAGATAGAACAGGGGTCTTGACTGTGACTAGCTGTCCAGTTCTTAGTTTTAGTCCTTGTGAGGCCTGGCTCCCAGTCCTACTCTGAAGAGCTAACAAATATGCCTGTGTATGTTGAACCAGAAGCCCCTTTGCCTTTAGCCCTCTTCAGTATTTTGTTTCTGGCAACCAACCACCAACCAGACCACAGTTATGGTCATCAACCAACCACCACAGCTATGGTCATTGTCGGGAGCACTTCCTCAGTGCCACCAACAGTGAGACAGAGCTGCTCGTCACGCCACATCTCTACACACGGACAACACTGCTAGGAGTGGCGCCCACCCGAGGCTGGAACAAGGGGACTGAATGCGTACCCTTTGCTGAATTTCTTGAATGGTGGCCTTATAACACTACGACTCTTCACAACGCAATGGCGTCCAACTCTGACATTTGCTAGATCCCCTCGGATTATACAGTCATTCATTACGATGGTCTATAAAACAAAGCACATTTTAAAAACTTGCCTACATAGCCCAAAACATAATGCAAAAGGATAAATAGTAGGACACTGATTTTTTTTTTTTTTTTTTTTTTTTTGGCAGTACTGGGGATCAAACTCAGGACCCTGCGCTTGCTAGGCAGGCGCTTATTCCACTGAGCTATATCCCCAGCCCTAGGACACTGATTATTATGTTATGATTTACTGTGTCAAATATTCCGCCAAAAGGGGTAAGATAAAAGGAGGGTTGCTCTCAAGACATTGACTGCAAATTGACACTGGAGATGTTCCACTATATTCAAAGATTTCCCCTTAATATTCTACAACTAGAACTCAGTGAATGAAGTTTAGTGAGAATGCCTATGTGTCTCTTTAGACTCATTCAGATCCACTTGCCCTTCAAGTGTTGGCTATTTGTTCAGTGATAGTCCTAGCTGTTCCCACCCTTTTTTTTTTTTTAATTCCTAACACTACTGTCTCCCACTTCATGCTACCAGAGGGGCAGCCACTTAAATTCTGGTTCCTCTCCCACTTCTGGACCCAGAGTAAATACTTCACTGTGTGAAGTAAGATCTGGCTTCCCCAGAGCCTGCGTGGAGGGGCTGAAAAACACACCCAGAAATCTAGGGGGATTAATGCCCCATACTGGTAAAGAGCAGGCATTCTCAAAATATGTGAATAAACAAATGGGATTTTTAAAGTGCATATATCTGGATTTGCAGTTGTAAAAGTAACCAAGACAACAGATTATGAGGAATGGTGTATGCTGAGCATAAATGTTTGCTTTTTTTCCTATAGGCTATCAGTTAAATATTTTAAATAGATGATTAACAGAACTGAATTTTCATTTCAGAACTATTACTCTGGAAGCAGTCTAGAGTCCAACTGGAGAGGCTACAGCTGGGACTGGAGGGAAAGTAATCCTTTAAATGAGTATATTGGATCAAGGTAAAAACAGGTAATGGGCCTTATGTACAGCAAGAGAATTGAAATGAGAAATACATGGGAGTGAACAATCAAGCTTCTATCCACTACCAATTATAGGTAAGTGAGGGAAACAAAGGCCATATTAAACAATTATATGTGGGTATAATCTAGCAAACTCAGGAATTTAAAAACTTGACAGGATGATAATCTAAGTTCTGCAATATATAAATGTCAATGTCATGAAGGAAAAGGGGCGAGGGAAAGAGAACACTTACCGATTAAAAGAGACATAAGGGATATATTCAATGTGTGAATATGTCCCTCATATTCAACCAAACTCAGCATGCATGTGACTCTTGGGATTCTGATCTGAACAAACCAAATGCTTCAGTGGCAGGCGTGTGCCACCCTGCTAAGCCTGTGGAGTAATTTCGGTGCTAAGTGCCACTTAGCTGTGACTTCCTTTTATTGATCTTTCTGGCATTCAATAAATCCAATTTGGAGAAAAAGAGAGGTGGAACTATACAACGATAAATAGCAGACACAATATTTTATCTGCCCTGCTAGTGTGACAGCTCATGGGAAGCAAGTGAAGGTGCACACGTGTGGAGCTGCCCTTGTCCCTTACCTTGCCATTGAGAACAATGTTCTGGCTTCCACACAACACTGACTGGCGACTAACTTTATTCCCAGATGCCTACAAGGAAATAACAGAAAACTGAGTGGATTTCTGGCCTAAGGTTTCCATAAAGAAAACTCCAAATGGAGAGAAAAGAACTAAAATGGAATCAGGTCTAAAACGGATTTTTTTTGAGACAGGGTCTCGCCATGCAGTTCAGGCTGGCCTTGAGCTCACTTTGTAACCCAGGCTGGTCTCGAACTCGCAAGGATCCTCCTGCCTCAGCCTCCTGAGCGAGTGCTGGGATCACTGGAATGCGCCACCACGCCCGGCTAAAACGGATTTTTAAAAGCAGGGATGCAAACTCAAGATCCAGGAATGGATTCAGAATTAGAGTGTGTGGTAACTACAGCTTAGTGGCAAAGGCGTGGGTTCACGTTCCAGTTCCATTTTTCAGTGTGATACCCTAAGACGCGGATAATGACCTTAGCATTACCATAGCGTTGCGAGAGTATAAAGAAAACACACACACACACAATAACGGTGGGTTTAATCCGGTACTTGCTGTTTTTAGCATATCGTCACACATTCCAAGATCGGAACAGACAAAGCCCTTGACAGCTTTCAGCACGGTAATAAATGACAAGACAGTCATTTAAAAAAAAAAGACATGTAAGTTTTCTGCACACGCGATTGTTACCAGGATAGCTAGCGCTTTCCTCGCCTTCGCACGGCATTGTATCCCCGCGGGAAAATCAGACCCGTGTATTTCAAAGCCTACAGCGGCCGTGCGCGGGCAGGACCCAGAGGGGAAAACGGCCCGGGGACGCGGCGGCCAAGGCGGACCGCGGGGGGCTGCGGCCGGGCCTCGGAAGGCGAAGGGTGGCCGTCCGCGCACACTCACCGTCTCGATATACTCCGACTTGTTGTACAGCAGCTCGCCCAACTCCATGGCCACCGCCTCCTCGTCGCTCCTCAGGAATCCTGTCAAAGAGCCGCTCACTGAGATTCCAGCTACTTCCGGCCGCGCCTCCACTTCCGCTTTCGGTGGCTGTGATCGACAGCTCGGCTCTCCTCTAAGTGGCCCTGCGCCCTCGCTCGGCTGTCACCAGCTGCGCGTGCGCAAACCCAGCGGCGTCTTTGATTGGCCAGGGCGGACGGCGCGCCTGCCCCGCGTGCGCCGCTTGGTCGCGGTCTGAGGGCTTCCCGGGTGCCCAGTTCTTTCCCCCGGTGCTTCTTGGACCGGAGTCGTCTGGGTGTCCGTGTGCGCAGGTCCAGGGCTGGCGACGGCTGCGCTTTCCGTTCGGCCTCCAGCCCCATGGAGGAGCCTCCCTGGAAGCCCCTCAGCGGTGCGGAGAAGGAAAAGGTGCCTAGGGCTCACTGGGGATCCAGACCCGCTTACACCTTGGAGGCGTGGCTTGCTCTCCTCGCGGTCCGCGGCAACGGTGCCCTCGGATCTGCGTTCCCGGGTCTGAGTGGACACCGGAAGTGCAAGTGTAGATCTGCGCGACACACGTGGGAGCGCTTAGAAAATTTTCCTTACAGTAGCAATGCATAAAAAAATGCAAAACATGCCGGTCGTGGTGGCGCACGCCTGTCATCTCCGCACCCGGGAGGCTGAGGCAGGAGGATCGCTGCGAGTTTGATGCCGGCCTGGGCTACAAAGTTAACTCAAGGCCAGCGTAACTGCATAGCGAGACCGTCTCAAAAAGACAGAAAAAAAAAATGCAAAGCGTTGCAGACGAAGCTTCAATGCTCTTTGATAGCATTCAGCGTTCTCCCTCCCACAGGCTCGGCCTTGACTTCTCCCGCTCCACCCAGTTAAATCTTATCAGTCTGGTACTTGCAGATCTTTCCCTGTCTGTGTGTTGAGGCGGGCTGCTGAGTATCCCCGACCACCTAAAAATAGTATGTATTTATTGAAGTAGGGAATGTTCATAAATAGTATGATCTGAATGGTTTTGCAACTTAGTTTTTTTTCTGTGTAACAACCGCATTAGGACATTGTTACCCACTTTTCTCCTTTGAAGTTATATAGTATCATGTAGTTTGGTTTTTTGTTTTGCGTTTTTTTTTTTTTTTTTTTCTGAGACAGGTTCTATGTAGTTCGGGCTGGCCTTGAGCTCACTTTGTAGCACAGGCTGGCCTCAAACCGCAACGATCCTCCTAGGAGCCTCAGCCTCCGGAGTGAGTGCTGGGATCACAGGAGTGCGCCACCATGCCCAGCATGGAAAAAGAAAAAAACACAGTAAGAAGTTGTGATAAGGGAAGCAGAGGAGAGATGGGGCGTCTAACCTGCATTTGGGGAGCCACCTAGAATTCTGCTTCAGGGAAGTAAAAATCTTAAACCTACTCTTGAGGAATCCGTAGGAATTGGCAAAGGAAAGAAATGTTCCAGGTGACAGAAATGGTTTGTGCAAAGATGGAGAGAGTGAAAAGCTTGGTGCTCTGTGAGAGCTGGAAATAGGTCTGTGTGGCCCAGGCCCTCCTGGAGGTTGGGGAACCTTGCTGAGCACTGCTGCTCCGGTCGCATAGATCTTGTGTTGCTTCCCTCTGACTCCACCTTTCCACTACTCAACGCGATTGGTGTTTTTCTTCTTCCAGTTGAAAGAAAAATTAGCATTTTTGAAAAGGGAATACACCAAAACACTGGCCCGTCTTAAGGTAAGGGAATTGTATCCTTTCAAATTAAGGTACTGTACAGACAGCTTCAAAAAGCATTTCTGACAATAATAAAACTCTAAAGGAAACTTTTTCTTGCGCTTCTTTTGTTTTCTTTAGCGTGCCCAAAGAGCTGAGAAGGTTAAGAATTCTGTTAAGAGAGCAGTAGAGCAGGGTTGCTCACTCCAGCATAAAACCTTACCACACCAAGACGACGCAGGTAAATCCAGTGCAGTCCCTTGTGCTTGCTTCATGGTTCATGTTCCCAGTATGTTTATTTGCCTGTCATTCTTTTTCCACAGCCAGAGGATTAGAAGCAATAGATTTCTAATTTAACATAAAATTCGTATGCAATAAATTACAGCAATAAACTATACTCTTTTTTTTTTTTTTTGGTCTTTTTGAGGGGAGCTCTCGCTATGCAGTTCAAGCTGGCCTCGAGCTCACTTTGTAGCTCAGGCTGGTCTTGAACTCGCAACAATCCTCCTGCCTCAGCCTTCCAAGTGCTGGGATTACAGGCATATGCCACTATACCCAGTATGAAAAATACTCTTTAAAAAGCAGTGATAGGAAGGGTTAGAGGGAGGAGAGGAGGAGAGGACAAAAGTGAAGAAAACGTGTTATGTACAGGTTCAAATTCCCCACAGCAAATGTGATCATTGTGTGTTGCAAAGTCGGCAGCTACTGAAATGAGAAAGTGGTACTCAAGTTACTTAAGCAACAGCAAGAAAGGAGAGGAGGAAACCTGGGAAAGTATTGAGTGGGCTTGGGAACACGTATACCTCAGAGGTAGTGCCCGTGCCAGGCATTCACAAAGCACAGGGTTCAGTCCCCAGCACCAGAAGACATTAGATGAGATTAAAAACATTTTTGAAAATATGATTGAAATTAAAAAATGTTTTAAAGAAACACTTTTTAGCACAATTCTATTTGTTTATATTTACTTAAAATTCTGCAGTTGTTACATTTTTTTTTTTTTTTTTTCACCAGGAATCAAACTCAGGACCTTGTCCTTGCCAGACAGGTGCTGTGCCACGGAGCTACATCCCTGGCCCAGTTCTTAGGGTTTTTAGGAGTTGAACTTTGATCTACCTGAATGAAGTGCCTTTGAACCTTTTCTAAATAAATATCCAGAAATATATATAATATTTTTATTTACTTATTTATTTTTACAGTATTAGGAATTGAATCTAGGGCCTCAGACATACTAGGCAGGTGTTGTACTACTGAGACACATCTCCACCCCTACAGTGTGTGTGTGTCTGTCTGTACACACAGTGCACAGTGTGTATTTTTTGGGACAGGGTCTCATTATGTAGTTCAGACTGGCCTCAAACCCTGTAGCAATCCTCCTGCTTCAGCCTCCTGAGTGCTAGGATTACAGATGTATGCCACCATGCCCAACAGCAAGGTAAGTGTGGAGTTTTGTCTTTGTTTGATTTTTAAAAGAAACTTAGAGACTTTTTTTTTCTCCTTAGCACCTAAAAACAAGGGATCTCCTTGTGGAAAATTACAGATCAGTACTCATCTTGATGAGGAAACTGGAGAAAACACCACTGTGATACTTGATGTTGACCCCCAGCATTCTAACTGTGAAGATGGCCTAGGAGGAGGGTTGTGTGTACAAAGCACAGGTGGCACCCAGGAACATCCGCCCCACAAGGCCTGTGACCTTTTTGGTGAAAAAAGACAGACTGAGCCGCCAGGGGAGAAGAAGCAGCCAAAGAGAACACTTAATTCACAGGAAAGAGAAGGTTTCTGTGATCTCAGTTCACCCATACTCTCTGGCAAAAGAGTAAAGAAACAGGAAGCGATCAATAACAAAAGTCCTAGGTTATCAGTAACCGAGGTAGCTCACCTTCCGAGGCCTAAATCTGAACTCCTGGAGTTTTCAGCACCAGCTACAGAAGGTGATGGAGAGAGTGAATCAGTTCCACCAACAGCCGGGTCAGAAAAAGCTGTTGATAGATCCTCAAGACGAAATAGTTTTTTCAAGGAGACTGCAGCTCCTTGGCTGGCTTTATCAGACCACAGTAATGGTCAGCACCTCCAACATGTGCCTCCTGAAGGTCACTGTGAACTCCCTTCTCAGGGGTTTAAAAACATTAACTCTGTCTTCTCCGTAAATCCGGAAGCACAAGGCATAAAAATGACAGTCTGCACAGGTAATTCAGCATTAAGTGAAGCTGTAGGTACAAGTAGCCAACTGCCTAAAAGTGCCCATTTAGGGGCCGATAACGCATGCTCTGTAAACGAACTCACTTACAGTAATTCATCAGCAAATAAAGGCCAAATTGTAAATGAAAAGCATCACACGGAGAGATCTGTGGAGTCTCCCAGAAATACTCTCAGTTATAGAAGCGTAAATCTTCAGGAAGATGAAGTTCTAAGGGATCCCAAAAGTCTTAGCCCAGAAGCAGTCTGTGCTGTTTCTGCAGAAAATCAGGCACATTCATGCACGGTGCTTGAGGGCCTTCTGTTCCCTGCAGAATACTATGTGAGAACAACACGTGGCATGTCAGACTATCAGAGGAAAGTAGCCCTGGAAGCTGTAATCCAAAGTCACTTGGGAGCCAAGAAGAAAGGGTTTAAAAATAAAATTCAGGAAGCAACTAAAGGTTTAAGGCTTTCCCATGGAGACACTGACCAGCAAGAAGATGCTGGCACGGTTCACCCCAGTTCAAAGAGTCCTCTGGAATTTCTCTCATTAGCTGAAGGCACCTCTCCTGCTGGGCCCGCTGGAGAGGATGCCTGTTCTAGGAAGGCTGCTTCACAGCCATGTGGTAGAACAGACAGAAGAAAAAGAAAATCTCCCAGCACCGCAGCACTAGATCATTGTGAACTGCTTTTGCCAGCTTCTAGCATATTCATTGCTTACCCATCCGAGGAGGAAATCACAGTGCACAAACTGGAAAATGGAAAAGCAGTTACGCGTGATAAGAAGAGAGCTCAAGGTAAATAAGATTGTGTTTCGTGTTGGTAATGGAGACAGGTGATGTTGATGGTGTGCCAGTGCTTTCTAAATGCTGTACACGGCCAGGCTCAGCGGCTCAGTGGCTCAGGCCTGAAATCCCAGTACTTTGAGAGGGTGACGCAGAAGGATGACGACTCAAGCCTAGCCTAGGCAACTGAGCAACTTAGTAAGACCCTGACTCAAAGTAAGAAATGTGCTGGGGGTTTTGCTCAATGTGAAGGCCCTGGGTTCAGTGGTTCAGTGGCCAGTGGTTTATCACAGCATCCGCACCCAAGATAGTCCATTTTTATCTTCACATTTCAGATGAAAATAAGGCTTGGGGGAATGACTTTAATTAATTAAAATAATACCAGATACCACCACTGTGGTTTCTTTAAAAATTATTTTTCCTTTGCTAATGTGATTGAAAAAGTTAACACTGCAAAGGAAAATATGTTGGCTGCTTACCAAAATTACTGTCTATTCAGATACAGCACCTGCTTCATTACAGGTAGACCCTTTGTCTTAGCATGGGAAGTGTTTTGAAATAAAATTAAATTGTTAGAGAATCCAGGCCTCGGGTGTGGCTCAGTGGTAGGGCACTTGTCTAGAGTGAGAGTCCGCTGGGAAACTTAGAAATGATTATATAATAAAAAGGCCTGAACAATTTTTGGGATCCAATATGTAGTGTAACCTTTGCCGTCTGTGGGACGCACAGTTTTGGAGGACAGCAAGTAAGAATATATTATAATTTAAAATTCTTACTCATTTTCTTAGGAGCTAATCATATCTGATAAACTGAGTGCCAAAACTGGATCATTTACCGTGGCTTCTTTTTTTTTTTTTAATAGTTTTTTTTTTTTTTAATTTTTTTTAAGCCAGGATTTTGCTATGCAATTCAGGCTGGCTCTAAACTCACTTTGTAGCCCAGGCTGTCCAGGAACTTGCAACAATACCCCTCCCTCAGCCTCCTGAGTATTGAAATTACAGGCATGTGCCACCACACCTTACATCTTTGTGGTTTTAAACAAGATCAACTAACACTCTGTAAAGGCCAGATAATAAATATCTTACTCTTTTTGTCTAAACTGCCCAGCTTGGTGCCAAACAGCCATATGCAATATGTAAATGGCATTGTCTGCATAATTTTTTTTTTCTGCACAAAAATAGGTAGTGGGCTTGTCTCTGTACCAGTGAACACAGTCTTTGGTCTGTGGGTTATAATTCATTAAATTAATTTTTAAAAATAATGATGTTTTTCATGTCATCCTTTAACACAAGAATACAGGGCTAAGCAAATGATGCAGTGGTAGAGTTCTTGCCTTGCACGCACAAGGCCCTGGGTTCGATCCCCAGCCCAACAGAAATAAATAAATAAATAAATAAAGAGTATCCATAAAATTAATTTTTTTTTTTTGGTCTTTTTGAGATAGGGTCTCGCTATATAGTTCAGAGTGGTCTTGAACTTTGTAGCCCAGGCAAATCTTGAACTCACAACAATCCTCCTGCCTCAGCCTCCTGAGTGCTAGGATTACAGGTGTGGGCCACCACACGCAGCAAAATTAATTTTTGAAAAAGACAAGAACACAAAGAAATTGGCAAATATGTAGTCCAGTAATAATCTAGAAACATTTCCGAAGACTTTGCAGTAGTCTGCTGTGATTTTAGTAACCTGCAGCTACATTTGAAAACTTTCTTGAGGCGAGCTTTACCTAACATAAAATTAACTATTTTAAACTAAGGGAACAAATCAATGGTTTTTAATAATTTACAGTGTTATACAACCACCATTCCTCCCAAGTTCCAAAACATTATCAGCAAAAGTTGATTTCATGCTGTTTAAGCAGCTGATTCCTACAGCCTGTCTCCCGCTCCAGCCCCCAGCCCCATGCAGCAGCCGATGTGCACGCTCGCTCTATGGATTTACCGATTCTGAGTATTTTGTATGAACAGAATTATATAGGCTGTGATGCTCTGTCTCAGTTTGCATAATGTTTTCAAACTCTATCCAGCATGTCTGAGGCGTGTAAAAGTACTTCCTTTTTGTAGCCAAATAACATTCTGTCACTTGTATGTACTACTCGTCTGTTTACCCATTCATCAGTTTGATGCAGTTACATTTTATTTTTATTTTAAAGAAAGTAGTTACATGCTAAATATGTAAGGATTCCAGACACAGAGCAATAAATTACTTTGCACTTGAATAGAGAACTAAATTCTTTTGTGAGAAGAGTTAGCATTTTCTAGATTATCTTCCAGTGGCCTGCTGGAATCTTTTTTTTTTTTTTTTTTGGAGACAGTGTCTCGCTATGTAGCCCAGGCTGGCCTTGAACTCATGGCAGTTCTCCTGCTTCAGCCTCCCAAGTGCTGGGATTATAGGCATGCACCACTGTGCCCAGCTGGAATCATTTTTAGGGGTAGAAAAGAGATTAGAGATTTTCAGTCCCGCTCCCTTTTAAGGGAAAAGTGCAGGAAAATCAATCGACTTGCTTGAGGTTACATAGCAAGCCAGTGGTTAAACTGAGACTTATCCCCCAGTCTATCTCAGTGAGTGACTTAGTGAGATACTGTTTCAAAATAAAAAATAAGAAAGGGCTGAGGATGTAGTTCAATGTGAAGGTGCTGGGTTCAACTTTAGCCAAGAAAAAATGAAAGTCATGGGTAGAAGTTACAAACATTTTGTACTGTATTTGAGTTTGGAAATGTTCTCTTTGTTGGATACGAATGTCTCTTGTTGGGTTTTGTTACTATTGCCATTGCTTATTTTTGTATTTTAGGGAAGGAAGGTCACTGTCCAGTGGAAGAGCCCTTTTCTCCCAGCGGCAATGCTGCTTTGGCTTTGGGTGATGACGCTTTCACCTCCCCACCTCCTAAGAACTCAGTGCTGAGTTTAAAGCCACTGTTGCCCTTTCTCAGTGTGACAGACTTTGCGTTACCTGATGAGGACTTCAGGGCTCTTAAGCTTGAAAAACTGAAGACCTGCTCAGAAAAACCAAGCGAGCCTCTTGAATGGAAAACCTACAGAGAGAGACATCTGAAGGGGGGAAGTGAGACTGTTCTGCAGGAAGTGACTCCTACACACATAGGTACAGCAGTAGAAGACTTGGAACAGGACCTTGTTCCACCAGCAAAAGCACATCTTCAAACGCCAAGCCAGAAGTGCCAGCCTGTGGACAAGGGCCTTTCTTCATCCATGTTACTTTTTACCCCATTAAATACCGCCACACCTCATGAGAGTGACCCTCGTGCCGCAGACCTGTGTTCCCCTCCTTTCCCCATCGTCGGCACGACGCCTGCCTTCGGCTCCCAGGCATGCTCTGAAGAAGTGCCCGCTGAAGTTGGACAAACCGGCGGTACGCCTAAACTCTCCCCGCTGAAAGACACAGTCACTCTTGCTAGGGATAGTGAACAATGTCACAGTTTCACCAGCCCGTCAGAACTGGATACCAGCTTGCATGTGTCAGGTAGGCGAGGACAGTCCGCCTATGACCCTGACTCTGCCTGCCAAGCAGCACCACTGCGCACTGAGTCATGTCCTTTCAGAGAAAATCAGCTCTCTGGAAATACATGCCTGGAGCTGCATAAACATTTCTTGGAGCAGGTACAGTGGCTTCTTTCTGTTTGGTTGTGCTTTTGAGACAGGTCCTCACTGTGTAGGTCAGACTGGCCCTGAACTCAATGTGTATCCCAGGCTAGCTTCAAACTTCTCTCCTGCCTCAGCCTCCTGAGTTGTGGGATTACAGGCATGAGCCATCACACCCAGCAATGGCTTCTTTGATGACATTTTCTCTGAAAGAATGAATTACCTTAAAGAATATGGGAAATATGACTGTTTCAAGGTGGCCTGTTGGTATTTAGAAATATTCTAACATGTTTCTTTGACCTGCATTGATTAGCTCTTACTGGAGAAATTAAGGTTAATTAAAATACGTGTTTTTTTAAATGTGAGGGGGTCCTAATTTTTCACCAGTGAAACAGTTGCATGTAGAACTTTGGTGCTGAGATCAGAGAAAATAACTACCAAGGTAGATACCTCATGTGTAAGTAATGCAGGCAGACACAATGCATAAAATGTAGAGTAATAATGTGACCTTTGCTTCCACAGACCAAAATGTCAAATCTTCCTGTTTATGATAGCTTAAGCTTGGGCAACCTGCAGCTGGTTTCAAAGTTAAAGGTCAGAAGAATATTTTGTTAATTATGTGTCTTGTATCTTATACGTAAAATCTTTACTTCATTGATGAGAAAATTGAAAGGAATTGGATCCTGTAGCTTCCTGTGCTGTGTGTGTTGTTTCTGGGCTTGAACCCAGGGCCTTCACACTGAGCTACATCCCCAGACATTTATTCTGTCTGGTTTGTTCTTCTTTTGGAGATGGCATCGTGCTAAGTCACTGAGTTGCCCAGGGTGGGCTTAAACTTGGAGTCCTCTAGCTTCAGCCTCCCAGAGTGCTCGGATTACGGGTATGTGATCCATGCCTGGAGCATCCTTTTTTTTAGTACTATTAAAGAATAAGCAGTCATAAAAACAGATTTGAAATCTTTTCCATAACAATTACCTATGATTATGTTTTGAGCTGTCCTTCTGAAACTTACATGTCAGGCTGTTGCCAGGACAATTTAAGTCATTCAAGTGAGTATCTAAATTTAAATCAGGCCTTTAACACAATGAGTTAAGAATCATTTGTGCCTCTCCTATCCAAATGATCTAATGTTTCTAAGAGAATCACTTATGGCAACTTAAAATGGGTAAATTTTGATATTGTGGATGGTTAATCTTTGCAGTATGATAAATCAAAACTGTCTCCAAACCTTGCTAAGTGGTCTTGGAGGTAGGGGGGCTGGTGACATTGCTCCCAGGTGAGAACCACTGGTATAGAGCAAAGAACTTTAAACTCATGAAATGCACTGGGTGTGGTGGCACATGCCTGTAATCCCAGCACTCAGGAGGCTGAGGCACAAGGATTGTTGCAAGTTCAAGATGAGCCTGGGCTACAAAGTGAGCTCAAGGCCAGCCTGAACTGCTTAGTGAGACCCTGTCTCAAAAAGACCAAAAGAAAAAAGCACATGAAGTGCTTCTGCCAGTGACCCTGGGAGGATTAGTTAGCCTCTGAGCTCCAGATTCCTTTTCCATAGAAGATGCATAGTGCCAAGTGCAGTGGCACATGCCTGGAGACTTAAAGAGGCCCTGTCTCGAATTTAAAAGGGCCGGGATATAGCGCACTGATTCACCACCCCTGGGTTCCATTGCCAGTACCACAAAAGGAAACAAACAGTAAATCAATCAATTAATTCAAATAAAAGATACATAGTAGAAGCCAGGCGAAGTGGCGCATGCTTGTAATCCCAGCACTCAGGAGGCTGAGGCAGGAGGATTGTTGCAAGTTCGAGACCAGCCTGGGTTACAAAGTGAGCTCAAGGCCAGCCTGAACTGCAGAGCAAGACCCTGTCTCAAAAAGACAAAAATAAGTGAATAAAAAAAAAAAAAAGATACATAGTAAACCTGTGCTCCGATGCTGTTTCAAAGCTATTCTTCAGTTAATTTAAAATACTTTAGATTCTTAAGGAATTACTCACTAATGTTTGCAACTTTATGCATCAGTGTTTTTCCTCTTTTTACGTTTTTGGATATACTGGAGACTGAACCCAATGCCTTTATACTACCTCATCCCACCCATCTTCTTAGTTTTTGTGTTTGAGACAGGGTCTTCTGTCTAGTTTTTTAATGTGTTGATTATTATTAATTTTTGTCTGGTGCTGCTTTTTAAAATTAACTTCTTGAGCTGCTTGCTGGTCTTTAATTTTTCTTGTTGTCTAGTAAATGCCTTTGTGACTCTGAGTTTCTCTGGGAAATGCTGTGTGGTGGTGCCCTGCAGGTTGTCCTGCATAGCTCTCTCCTCTGCTTACTCGGAGACTGCTCTTGCTGTGGTGGGAACCTATGGCATGCGTGTTGTTTTTCTTTTAAGACAGAAGAGGTTAATGTATGAGTTGTTTCTTCTAAACTACAACCTCAGTACTGGGGTTTAAGTGCAGCATTGGCACTTTGCAATAAATAAGTGGGTTTGGGGTTGCAGTTGGACACTCCATCTCTGACAGGTTTGCCATCGTGGGTCTATTGTGTGTAGTTCCAGGGATTCCATCGTCAATGCAGGAGTGGTTCGTCAGGATGTTTAATTTTCAGATGGATAAGTTTTTATGGGCTTTGTTTTTATGGTTGGACTGATTTGTCCCATTCTGGAGTAAAATAATAATATCCCACTCTGGAGTAACATGCTTTAAATCCATCATCATGTGAGTGTGTACAGGCAGTGTTTGATAGTTGTGTAAGACCCACAAAGCTTTTTCTTTTGACCTCTGTGAAACTTCAGTCTCACTTCCTTAGTATTTTATCTAACCCTGTAGTTCATCACTTTCCATATTTACTCATCAAAACACAGACCTCAGGTATCTGTTTAACATCATTGTTGTTGCCATTCTGGGTCAGAATCCTTCCGGTTCCTGTTCCGTGGACGTGAGTGTCATATGGTGGGAAGAAGCTGGTTTCAGAGAGCCGTGCATCGTAACTGCCTGTGAATACGTGGTTTCTCTCTGGAAACCTGTGGACCCTTGTCAGTGGGAAAAAATTCATACCTGGCACTTCACAGAGGTAAGTCAGAATCCTGGCTCTGAAAGACATCTCTTCTGTCATTTATGTGAAAAGATAGATGGGCAGTTTAACAAAATTAGGGCTGGGCATGGTGGCACATGCCTGTAATCCCAACATTCAGGAGGCCGAGGCAGGAAGATCACCGTGAGTTCGAGGCCAGCCCGAACTGCATAGTGAGACCCTGTCTAAAAAAGACAAAAAAAAAAAAAAAAATAGCTAATAGCTAAAATATGAAATATGAAATAGCTAAAAAATAGGATCTGTGACCAGGCAGGGCAGAACAGAGAGAGAAGTTCATTTTCCAACCTCTTACTGTGAAATTTTTCAAACATACAGAAAAGTTCCACAGTGAGCACTTGTGTACACATGGTCAAGGTCCACCTTTGGGATTGTGCTTCCTGTGCATTGTCATGTGCTTTTCCAAAGATAGGCTTCACACTAGACTGTGGGAGGAGTTTAGCATCTCATGGGAATTCTTTTTTGTTTGTTTTTTGTCTTTTTGAGACAGGGTCTTGCTACACAATTCAGGCTGGCTTTGAGCTCACAGTAACCCTCCTGCCTCAGCCTCCCGAGTGCTGGGATTACAGGCGTGTGCCACCTTGCCCAGTTTAGCAACTCTTAAAGAAAAATAAAACCAGAGATGGGGGGGGTTCACTTTGTTACCTAGACTTCCCTTAAACTCCTGAGCTCAAGTGATCCTCCTGCCTCCTGCCTCCAAACTCCTGAGTAGCTGGGATAAACATATTATTTTAAGTAAACTTTGTACTTACTTATTTTTGCAGTGCTAAGAACTAAACTTAGGCCCTCACACATGCTAGACAAGTGCTTTACCAATAGGCCTTATTTCCAGCCCAATATATAATTTTTGAAGAAAACTTTTTATTTTGATTAGTTATTAATTTAGTGGCACAGAGGAACAAACTCAAGGGTGCCCTGCATGGAGCTACAGCCCCACTTCTTTTTCGTTATTTTGGGCCAGGTCTTGCTGAGTTGCCTGGATTGGGCTTTAAGTTGTGATCCTCCTGTATCAGCCTCCCAAGTCACTAGGATTACAGGCATGTGCTGCTGCCCCTGGCGCAGTTTATAATTTTAAGTGGCTGTGTGATACACTCTTCATTTGCTTGCTGGAAATCACCTAACTTTTGCCCTGTTGTTGGAAGCTAAATTGCACTTGATGAGCGCTAATGTGCAGGTGCTTTGGTGTGCACCTATAGTTCCAGCTGTTCAAAAAGCTAAGGCAGAGCCAGGTGTGAGGGCGTACACCTGTAATCCCAGCACTCAGGAGGATGAGGCAGGAGGATTGTTACGAGTTCAAGACCAGCTTGGACTACAAAGTGAGCTCAAGGCCAACCTGAACTGCATAGCAAGACCCTGTCTTGAAAAGACAAAAAAAGGTAAGGCAGGAGGATTGCTTGAGGCCAGAAGTTCATTGCTAGCCTGAGCAACATAGCAAGAGCTTATCTCATAAATTCAAGATAAGTTGGCTAAAACTTTTTCCCAATTCATGGGTTTTCTTTTCTATGTGGAACATACAAAGATTTTTAAAAAAACCAGGCCCCCAAAATTCAAAGGCCCAATAATACAAAAATGGGCATCTGAGATGAATACACACTTCACACATGAAGAAATACTAATGGCAAATAAACACATGAAAAATTGTTCAATGTCATTGGTCATTCGAGAAATGCAAATTAAAACAACACTGAGATTCCATCTCACCCCAGAAAGAATGGCTATCATCAAGAAATCAACCAACAACAAATGCTGGAGGGGTTGTGGGGAGAAAGGAACCCTTCTCCACTGTTGGTGGACGTGTAGACTGGGGCAACCACTGTGGAGATCAGCATGGAAATTCCTCAGAAAGCTAGGATTAGAGGTCCCATTCGACCCAGCTATTTCCCCTCTTGGGTATTTTTCCAGAAGAACTGAAAACATCATACCAGAGCAATATATGTGCACCCATGTTTATAGTAGCACATAGCTACGATAGCTAAATCTTGGAGACAACCCAAATGTCCATCAGCTGAGGGATGGATAAAGAAGATGTGGTATTTTTATACAACAGAGTACTACTCAGCTACAGAGAAAGAAACTAAAGCCTTTTACAGGTAAATGGATGCAACTAGAGACCATACTCATTAGTGAAATAAATCAGATGTTTCCTCCCTACTGCAAGAACCAGAAAGAGTAAATAAAATCTGAAAGGTACAGTAGATATTGTAAAAGGGAAAAGAAACTGCTCAAATAGGAAGGAGCAACTGGGATGAAGGAGGGGAGAGGAAAAAAGAAAGAAGGAAGAGGGAGAAAAAAAAATATATATATATACACATAGAATAGCTAGGATAATTGTACTACTAATATCTTTTGGTTCATTGAAAGGAACTGTTAATGTATAATTGTTTGATAAATCTCACAGGCCTATATCTGGCTATATGTGCAACCATTTTGAAGATGACATTATGTAATATAACAACCATTGTTACTGTCCTATCACCATATTTTGAAATTCTGCATCATTTTTATTCTTCTCTATGCTGTTTTGTTTATGTATTTGTTTTTGTTCTTTTGGGTTTTTTTTTAAATGAAAAACAAATTATATGTGTATATATAAGGAAAGCTGGAATAAGTGTATTGATGATGTCTGTGGTTTATTGAGAGGAGCAGTCAATGCTTAAAATTTTCTTTTTTCTTGGCCAATTTTGCAAGCTTGAGTTTGGTAATCAGAATGACTGATCTGAAAACAATATGCAGTATAAGAACCATTGCTGAACTCCTACCATCTCATATGGTGACACTCTGCGTCATTTCCAGTGTTTTATATATATATTTTTAATGTATTTATGTATGCTTATACTGTCTTTGATCAGTCTTACATTCTTATGTCTAGTGGACTGAGCAACTTTGTTGAAGATAACACTATGTAATGTAGCAACCATTGTAAATTCCTATCATTTGTTTTGAAGTCATGTATCATTTTTGTTATTTTTGTGTTGTTTTGATTTTGTCTTCATTGTTGTTTTGTCAGTTTTTTAATTTTTAAAATAAAAAAAAGAAATTCAGGATAAGTACTAAGTGTTTATGCATATATCTTCTTTGGTTCTACATCTTATTAAAGGTATTCTCTGAACCTTCTCACACTTGTCTGAATGTTAGAACAATCCTAGCACAGTGAAAACATGAAAGAATGTGATAATTTTTAGAAGTTTTAAATTAATTTAAAATGAAACAACCAAACATATTTATGTCTGCTTTGTCTATATAGGTTCCGGTGTTACAAATGGTTCCAGTGCCTGATGTTTATAATCTTGTATTTGTAGCTTTGGGAAATTTGGAAATCAGAGAAATCAGGTATGTAAATTACTTTCCTTTATCTTTGTTGGCTTATTTTGAATTGAGATTCCAGATAAGCCTTCAAATAAGTCAGATCCAGTCCTGAATGAATCTGAATTTAGGTCTAAAAGAGATTTTTTAAAATAACAACAAAAATAAATAAATAAAACGACATCCCTGATTGAAATTTCCATGTAAAACCTGCACTTAGTATATCAAAGACTTGCTCCTGACTTCTTTCCATTTTCTGTAATTGCTGTAGGGCATTATTTTGTTCCTCTGATGACAAAAGTGAAAAGCAAAATCTCCTGAAATCTGGAAATATAAAGGCTGTGCTTGGCCTGACGAAAAGGAGGCTTGTTAACAGCAGTGGGGCCCTTTGTGAGCAGCACATAGAAGTCCTGATGTTTGCAGAAAATGGAGGGTAAGGAAACTGCTGGCTGATTGTGACTGGCTGGGGAAGAAGAATAAGCACGGTACCGCAAGTTTGAGAGAAGGTGGATTCCGAGGACCTTGCTTTTCTGTCTGCAGGTGCAGCATAGCACGCTTTAACGCTAGGTTACAATCAAGAAGCAGAGGAGAGGAGAAAGCTAGTCAGGGTGGGGAAGAGACCAACAGAGTGGAGAGGCTCAGCACATGTAGTTCGTTTTAAGCCTCTTTGGAATCCTTGTGTGTCTCTTCCTTCAATATTAGAAGGACGTCAAGGTTTTCAACCTTTTCTGTGTGGTGGCTGTTGCTTCACTGAACACTGGGTGTGAGCTTCTTGCAGGAGGATGTTTGTAGCTCTGAGCTCCTTCTTGAACCCTAGTCCTGAGTACTGTTTATTAGCCAGCTTATGGGCACCTCAAATTCAACATGCAGAAAACTGAGCTCAGAGGATCTTCTCTGTCCACCACATCCGTTTGTTTGTCTGTTCGCCTATGTGTGTCTGCACCCTGAGCCCCATACACGCCAAGCATGTGCTCTGCCAAAGACAAAAGAATGGAGACATACAAACCAGAATAATACAAAAACAATACAGGAAGTACAAAATTAAGGAGAAGATGGTATGGAATTAGCACTGGATGTTGTTTTACATAATGTTATCTCAACATTTGTTACTCAGTTATACAGATGATGGCTTGTTTGATTAATCAGTTTTCTCCATCCTCATCTCTGTTGTTCAACCACCCAATCAGTCGTCTTCCCTCGGATAATAACTGTACTTTTGGTTTATTTACTCCCTCGGGTTCTCACATTGGGAAGAGATATGGCTGCTTCAAATTATGCTGTAACGAACGTGTGCACACAAATTGCTATGGCAGGAGGTGGAAAAGCACCCATCCTCAAAGACGGTAGATAGGCAGGGCACCAGGTTCACTATGGTCAAGCCCCGACTGACAAGCCCTCAAGGCCATCGGGGGTCTGGTTGAGTAGGTGGGGTCACCCAGCAAACCGCCAGGCTCTGCTTCGATACAGCGCGTCCGGAGGCTGGGTTGAGTCCTCAGAGTCGCCCCAGCTGACTGCCGGGCTCTGGCCCAGCGAGCCACTCCCCGGGGCCCAGTCGAGTCCACAGGGGCCTCCGTGGGCCGCCGGGCTCTGGCCCATTGCAGTGCTGCAGGGAGGGGGGTCAGACCTTTATTGTCATTGCTCATCCATGTGTTTTATTAACAGGCTCTGGGTTTGGTTTTGTTGTTTTGTTTTGGTGTTTGGTGGAACTAGAGATTAGAACCCACAGCCTTTGCACTGGGCCCATCCCCAGCCCTTTTTATTTTTCATTTTGAGAATATTATTGAGTTGCCCAGGCTGGCCTCAAACTTGTGATTTCCTGCCTCACCCTCCCGAAGTGCTGCAATTACTGGCATGCACCACCACACCAGACTAAGAAATGAGGGGTTTTGGGGGGGAGTTTGCTTTTTTTTTTTTTTTTTTTTTGGTACCAAGGATCAAACCTAGGGTCTCATGCTTGCTGGGCAGGCACTGTACAGCTGAGCTATATCTGCAATCTAAAAATGAGATTTAAGCCAGGCATGGTGGCACACGCCTATAATCCCAACATTCGGGAGGCTGAGGCTCAGGAGGATCCCTGCAAGTTCAAGACTAGCCTGGGCTAGAAAGTGAGCTCAAGGCCAGCCTGAACTGCATAGTGAGACCCTGTCTCAAAAAGACAAAAAAAAAAAAAAAAAAAATATATATATATATATATACATATATATGTATATATATATATAAAGTCTATGAGGCTAATATTGGATGTGCTAAATCTGAGATACTTGCAATATGCCCAAGTAAATATAATATGAAATAATACATATTATCTGCTTTAAATTACTTTTTTGTATTAGGTTAATTTTTGTCATGTGCAGTTTTGTTCTGCCTAATTCTGTTTATGTGTTGAATAGCTACTTAGAAACTGCTTTGGTGCAAAGTACTGATTTTTAATGCTGTTTTGAAAACAGAAGCAAGGAAAAACAATTTTTGATGTCCCCCAAAGAAACTATTCTAACATTCGCCGAGGTCCAAGGGATGCAGGAGGCTCTGCTCGGCACGACTACCGCGAACAGCATCGTTCTCTGGTAAGCAGCCCTCAGGGTCCTCGGGCCCCTTCTGTCTGAGGGCGCGCCCCTGACTTCACAAGGCTGTGAAGATTAGGTACGAGACTGCAGAAACACGATTGTGGTTATGTTATCTTTTACCATCAGATGCTATATGCTTTTGAAAAAGATCGGTCTGTGTAGACTTACTTTAATAAAAATGGAATTTTATTGTCAAAAATGCATAGTTCTGCTCCTGCTTCACAGCTGAGTAGCCTCTGTCAGAGGAACCACCCATTTCTTGTTTTTTTTTGTTTTAGTACTGGGAATCGAACTCAGGACCTTGCGATTGCCAGGCATGCGCTTATGCCCCTAAGCTATCTCCCTAGCCCCAAACCACCCATTTCTAATAACCACAAGCGGCAGACAGAATATAAAAGTCGCCATCTGAAGGCAGCAGAAAGCAAGAAAAAGAGGAAAGGTAACAGAGGGCTCCCTTCCTCTAGGAGAAAGAAGTGGAGCCAAGCACAGTGGCCTACTACAGCCCCAGCTACGAGGCGGGGAGGCTGAGGCGGGAGGATTGTACCCTCAGGGCCATTCTGGGCTGACTCAAAAATTAAAAAGAGCCGGGCATGTAGCTCGCTGGGGGAGCACTTGCCTGCATACCCCTGGGTTTGGGCCTCAGCACCCCAGCCCCCAGAGGAGGAAGGCAACAAGATGGAACCGAGCGAATTTCTCTTTCTTTTGGCCGTAAGCCGGGGGAAGGTCCCAGTCTGGCCACTGGGTGACTAAAGGCCTAGTAAAATGCCTGTCCTATGGACTGCAGGACCAGAGGACAGAGTTCAGAGCAGCCACCACAGCTGGAAAGTAAGAGAGAGAAGTCGCAAAGAGAGAAAGCCAAAGAAGGAACCCTGTACTGAGCATAACTATTCCCTAAACATCTGGCTGAGTCTTTAACCTACATTGCACAGGCAGACTTCACGCAGCCCAGGTAAAGCTGAAAGAACTGAGGTGGAATTTTAGCATTTGAAGTTTTAGTTCAGGGCCGGGAGTGGTGGCACATGCCTGTAATCCCAGCCCTCAAGAGGCTGAGGCAGGAGGATCATTTGGAGTTCAAGACCAGCCTGGGTTACAAAGTGAGCTCAAGGCCAGCCTGAATTGCATAGTGAGACCCTGTCTCAAAAAGACAAAAAATAAAAAAGTTTTAATTCATTCAAGTTAACTGTTTACTAGAACAAATAAAATCAGTATTCATCAGAGGAACCTAGAAGAATATAATTTTTGCAATATATTGTACCTAAGATACAATCTTAAACACACATACACACATACACACACACCTGCACACACACAATTATAGGAACCAAAAATTTTTTTTTTTTTTTTTTCCTTTTTGAGACAGGGTGTCGCTGTGCAGTTCAGGCTGGCCTTGAACTCACTTTGTAGCCAAGGCTGGTCTCAAACTCACAATGATCCTCCTGCCTCAGCCTCTCAGGTGCTGGGATTACAGGTGTGCGCCCCCATGCCCAGCTTTTTGTTCTGTTTTTATTTTGGCTTTGATTTGGTTTGGTTTCTTTTGTTTTTATTTTGGTTTTTTGAGACAAGGTCACATTATGCAGTTCAGGCTGGCCTTGAACTCACTGTGTAGCCCAGGTTGGCCTCAAACTCATGGCAATCCTCCTGCCTCAGCCTCCTGAGTGCAGGGATTACAGGCCTGTGCCACCACAGCTGGTCTGTCAAGGAATTTGGAAACATTTATCACTGGGAGATTAAGCGTCATTCTAAGGCTAAGCTATTAAATTATAGTTGTGCTCATAGTTAACCTGTGACTAAACAAGACTGAAATACCTTTTCCCTTCATCCTTCCCTTGGTCACCCCATAAAAGATGCTGTGATAAATAAAAATATTAAGGGAAAGGTGTTTTGCTGGAAAAATGTGATCAGCTTTTTTTTTTTTGGTGTCTAAGGAATTTAAAAACTGGCCAACTCCTGAAAAAGATGTGCATTGATACTTCTTACCATGCTGCAGTCTGCCACAGAGCCTACTCGGAAGTGGTGAGTAGTGGTGCCCGAGCGCTGCGTGTCTCCTTGCCTGTGGCTGGGCTCTGCGGTGAGAACAGTACCTGTGGTAATCAACAAACCTTCCTGACTGCTTATTTTTTCAAGTTTAGAGGTTAAAATAAATGGCTGCTTATCAGATTTTGGGCTGTATGGTTTAAAGGCAAATGTTTATTCACAGCCATGTATCTGTACGAAGGAATATGCCTTTTATGAGACTTGACTCCCAGTCACATTGCTGGAAGTGGTTTATGATGTGAACGGATACTCTCAGGATGATGGTCCTAGACATGTTTTTCTTTCAGGACATAATGTTCTCAATAAGCCACTGTGTTCATAGACTCAGCCTGTCCTCTAGCTTTGGCATCAGTGCTGGTTGGGAGGTGGACGTCCAGGAATGAAGATTAACTCCATAAGGGTCCAAATTTGAAGTCGTGAGTGGATATCCTAGTAACAGGCTTGGTGCTGAGTAGAGAGTGACCTGCCTGACACCTGTGGTTCCCCTGAAAGCATCGGCACCCAGGGACCCTGAATACAAAGTGTGCGTCTTTCCCAGCCGTGGAGGAACTGTGGGCTTGAACACAAAAGTTGTGTGATCTTAGAAAAATCTGTCCCATAATCTTTAAAAAAAATACATTTTTTGTGTGTGTTTTTGAGATGGTCTCGCTATGCAGTTTAGGCTGGCCTTGAGCTCACTTTGTAGCCCAGGCTGGTCTTAAACTCATAATAATCCTGCCTCAGCCTCCAGAGTGCTGGGATTACAGGCTTGTGCCACCACGCCCAGTGAAAACGTTTTTTTTAATGTGCTGGAGTGTGAACATGGGCCTTTGGACTGAGCTATATCTTCATCTATTCATTCATTCATTCACTCATTTAAAACTTAAAACTGTGAAGGGCCAGGGATGTAGCTCAGCAGCACAGTCCCTGCCTGGCAAGCGCAAGGTCATGAGTTTGATTCCCAGTACGGAGAAAAAAAGTACATTTTGAAACAGAGTCTTACTAAGTTTACCCTGTTGGGCTCCAACTTTTGCCCTTCCTGCCTCAGCCTTCTGCAGTGCTAGGATTATAGGCCACCGTGACTGGCCATCACATAATTTTGAGCCTAATTATTTTCATCCTTTAAATGAAAAGGCATTGAATTTGTCTTTAGAATTTAGTTAATGTGGGCCAGGGATATAGCTCAGTGGCACAAGTGCCTGCCTGGCAAGGACAAGGTCCTGAGTTCGATTTCTAGTACCAAAAAGAAAGAATTTAGTTAATATGAATTTAATTTTATCTTTTCTAGTACAACATTAATATTTATTTGATATTGAAACATTTAACATGAGGCCAGGCGTGGTGGCACACGCCTGTAATTCCAGCACTCGGGAGGCTGAGGCAGGAGGATCACTGGACTACATAGTGAGACCCTGTCTCAAAAAAATACACATTTAACACAAATATTTAGACAGTAACAGTCTCCCATTTAACCTTCAGAAACAGATACTTTTGGGTTTTTTGTTTATTTGTTTATTTGTCGTTGTGAAACAGGCTCTTGCTATGCAGTTCAGGCTGGCCTTGAGCTCACTTTGTAGCCCAGGCTCATATGGAACTTGCAATGATCCTCCTGCCTCAGCCACCTGAGTGCTATGATTATAGGCATGCGCCACCATGCCCAGCCAGCAATAGTTTTTGTTGTTCTTCTACTTTATTTACTTTGCAGTACTGGGCATTGATTCCTGGGCCTTAAGCAAGTGCTCTACCACTGAGCTGTGCACCCACACCATAATTCATGGCATAGCACCTACCTGGGAAGTGCAAGGTCTTGAGTTCGATTCCCTGTACCCTCCCTCCAAAATTTATTAATCACTGCCCTGTTGTTTACCACAGGGACTGGCATGCTTTTTCCATAAAGGACCAGACAGGAAATATCTTCAGGTCCACCAAAACTACATTCTCTATTGTACTCTTCTGTCATGGCACAAAATGGGCCTTAGATAATACAAAAATAAAGACTTGTGGCTGCATTCAATTCAATTTATGGACAGTAAAATTTGAATTTCATATAATTACGTCACAAAATAGGTGTTTGTGTTTGTTTAGCATTGCTGGGAATCAACAAAGTAGTATTCGTTTTCTGATTTCTTTTTCCTACTGTTTCAAAATGGAAAAAACATTCTTAGTTCATGGGCCATATAAAAATAAACGTTAGGCCAGTGTTGGCCTTTGGACTATAGTTTTTCAATCCTTTATTAAATGTATGGCATGTAACCGTCTAAAATTCTCAGTTGCTTTCTAAATAGAAAATTAATTTGGCCAGGCATAGTGACACACGCCTGTAGTCCCAGAACTCAGTAGGCTGAGGCAGGAGGATCACTGGGAGTTTAAGGCCAGCCTGTGCTCAAGAATACAAAAACAAAAAAGTTCATTTCACCAGGTGCAGTGGTATGTACTTACAGTCCTAGATACTCCGAAGGCCGAGGCAGGAGGGTGAGAAGTTTGAGGCTCGTAGGAGCTACAGAATGAGACTCTGTCTAAAGAAGTGTGGGGATGTGAAGGGTACCGCGAGGCCCTGACACGTTCACTGTCTTCTGTGCCTACGCTGCCGTTTCCCCAAGTGAACATCCGGAGACGAGTTTCTATAGTGGAAACTGATAAGCCAGCTGGATCATGCTGCATAAGTGGCTGTAAAAGGAGCCCTGACAAGCTGGGAGTCAGCCCGGTGTTGAGCTCAGTAGTTCCTGTCTAAAAAAAAAGGAACTGGAGCCAGTGGTTAAATCTTGGCTATTTGGTTTTCCTCTGCCAGCATACTTCTGATGGTCTATTTGGTGGTTTTTCTCCTAAATTAGGGGCTTCTGTTCCTCGTCCTGAGTCATCCTTGTGCCAAAGAGACCGAGTCCTCGGGCAGCCCTGTGTTTCAGCTGATCGTGGTGAACCCTAAAACGGCCCTGAGCACGGGTGTGATGCTGTACTGTCTTCCAAGAGGGCAGCCTGGAAGGCAAGTGTGCGTGGCTGCCGGTCATGGGGGGGCATTGTGCAAGGCGCTGTGCAAAGCCATAAACCAGGTACTTTTGTGTCGTTCCATGAGGGGAAACATGAAATCATGTTACGAGGCAGGATGAAGTTTTATAGATTTCTGGATTCCCTAGGTCCTAATCCCTAGCAATGTGGGGTTAGGTAGGTTTTTCCCCATCGGAAGATGTTTTAAATACACACAGAGCAAAGCACGTTTTCTGGAAAAGCTTACAGTATTTGTTCTTTTCATAGACCTAAATTAAGGAACTGGTAAAGGGAAATGGATCAGATTTCATCTTTGCTTTGAAATCTGATCAGGCCTCCAGGGTACAGGCAGGCAGTTGTTTTTTCTTGACCAACTCCGGGTACACAGCTTACTAGCATGCCAAGAGTTTTCTGAGCTGTGTAGAACTTTGAAGAAGTGTTGGAATTATTAGGTCAATCAAGAAACATCTGAATGTGTAAGTCCTAGAGGCTCCTTTTATTAACGTTTGAAATTTAACAGCTAGCTTTGAAAATAGACAAAATAAATCAAGATCACATGCCAGGCATGGTGGCGCCCACCTGTAATCTCACCACTAGGGAGGCTGAGGCAGGAGGAGCATTGTGAGTTCGAGACCAACCTGGGCTACAAAGTGTACTCAAGGCCAGCCTGAACTGCAGAGCAAGATCCTGTCTCAATAAGACCAAAAAAAAAAAAAAACAAAAAAACACAAAGTCTAGCTTTAATAACCCAAAGGATAAGGAAACTTCAAATGCATGTTTCTTTGGACCTTGTGTAATGCTGGCTTGTTTTCTTAGCCAGACATGGAACTTGAGTACATTTTCTTATCAAGAACATCAGAACTTTCATTTGCAATGTGTGCTTAGACATAGAACTTGCTTGCTTTTTTTGTACTACAGTCTCACTGTAGTTCAGACTGACCATGAACTCACTGTGTAGCCCGGGCTGGCCCCAAACACCCAATGATCCTCCTGCCTCAGCCTCCTGAGTGCTGAGATTGCAGGTGTGCGCCACCATGCCTGGCTTGCCATTGTTTTTAAGAGACACCCAGCTTTCTGCTGGTGGTATTTACATTTTTGTGTGTGGGGGGGTGGTTTCCCACAGTTTGACAATCATATCATCCTCTTGTGAGAAACGCATGAAGAACAGGTCATATGAAAGAGGCGCGGGGGCCTGTGTGTGCATCTTCATGTACCAGACTGCGCTCAGCCTGCCTGCAGCAGTGACCGGCCCACAGGATGAGAACCCAGAGAACCCAGCTGTGCTGAGCTGAGAACAGAACCCGGTGGGGGGAGAACAGTGAAAGCAAAGCCGCGGAGGGGAGGCTGGTTTTGGCTACTGGGAGCAGGTGGTGCGAGACCAATCAGGACTGGCGGGCCGGGCGCGTGATGAGCTGCAGAGCTACCGAGGGCCGCAGAGCTGTCTGATCGCAAGCCTGGCCGCTCACGGTGACGACGTCTAGTCCCGGGCAGCGCTTTGGGGGCGTGGTTTTGGCTTTTTATTTTTTTTTTTACAAATCTGAGTTCCCTGTTCTCTGCCGGCCGTAGGTTCCTGGAGGGGGACGTGCGAGAGCGCGTGGCGGCCGCGGTCCTGACCTCCGGAGCAGTCGCCGTCTGGGACTTGCTTCTGGGCGGTTGCGCTGTTCTCGCTCCTCCCAGCCCCGACCAAAACTGGTCTTTCGTGAAATGGTCAGGGACAGACTCTCGCTTGCTGGCTGGACAGAAGGATGGGAGTGTGTGTATATACCGCTACTCGTAAGTGAAGAGGGAGATAGCTGTCTGGGCACAGCGGCCTCCTGCTGTCGTTGGAGTAGTAACTGAAGGGCAATGTTAAAGTAACCACTTGTGTGCTTCCGGGCAGACCCGTCTCGTTCTGCCAGCGGGGCCGGCGGCGCTACTGAACCTGGGGATTTGTTTGTACTTACTGAAGGGCACTGGCTTTCGGTGGACTTCTGTAATTCCGCACATTTGCACATTTGCTTTTAAAGGTGTATATAAGGCTTCACATGTCAATAAATATTTATTTTGGTGCGCTCTGCTTGGCATATCCTTCTTTTCCCATTCTACTCAGACTTCTCAAAAACAAGAATTAATTACTGCCCAGCTAGAATACTTAATGTTTGCATAGTACATTTCAGTTAACTCAGTACACTACCGTGCAGTGTATTCTATATGCTATTTGTATCACTTTATTTTCAAATATATACTGAAAGTGATACAGAAACCTATTAAAATACCCTAATTTTAAAAAAAGCCCTCTTTTTTTTTTTTCTTTTTTGGTACCAGAAATCTAACTCAGGACCTTGCACTTGCCAGGCAGGCACTCATGCCACTGAGCTACATCCTCGGCCCCAAATACCCTAATTTAGAAATAGTGTTATTATTTTCCATTTTCACACATGTCCTTATTACCTGGGCAGGTATTATCACGGGAGCCACTTTGGAGTCACTGACATAGTTTTACTAAGTTCATCACCTTCGCCTTTACTTACATAAATAATTTGAGAGAGAAAAATTTTTTAGAATTTTTTTTCTCTTTTTTGTTTTGAGACAGGGTCTCACTATGTAATTCTAGCTGGCCTTAAACCCACAATGTAGCTCTGGCTGACCTTCAACTGGTGATCCTCCTGCCTCAGCCTTCCAAGTGCTGCACTGTCATGCCTGGCTGAGAGAAGGAAATTTTTGAGATATTAATCTGTTGATATCATTGGAAATTTTACCCCAAGCTACTACTATGTATTTGCCTAACATTCCTAGAATATATTTTTAAAAGATACTTTTAAAATATTTACTATGATTTTTGCTCACCTTATTAACCTTTGACCCATTTACATAAAAGACTGAGCTTCCTCCCTGTGTTAATTGTTTTGTGTTTTGCTCTTGTGTTTTTCTCAGCCTCACAGGCAGAGGCTGTGAGTTTGAGGCCAGCCTGGGCCAGGTAATGAAATCCTGTCTCCAAATAAATTTTTAAAAACAATCCTGGACCTCACTCTATGAGTGAAGAAAACACTGAAGCGTCTGAACAGGAAGGAGAAAAGGTCCTGCTGTAGCTACAGAGTGAATAATGGATTAGGAAGGACAAGAGTAGAGGCAGGAGCCAGGCACGGGGGTTCACATAACCATGAACACAGTATTCAGGAGGCTGAGGCAGGAGGACTTTTGTTCCTCCGAGGACACCTTTGGATACATGGTGAGACCCTGTCTCAAAAAAAAGCCTGATGTGTGGGAGAGAGGGTGCAATTAAATAGGGAAACTGGGAAAAAGGGATGAGCAGGACCAGGTAAATGTGTGGTTAGGGAGCAAATGAATCTTCAAACTCTGGCTTTGTGGGTGTTATGGTTGATACATTTGTGTCAACTTGGGGAGTCTAGAGGTTTGGCTGAGTGACTCAGCAGGGAGCCAGGGTGCTTACTTTGTGCACGTCCTGAGCCTATGGAAGAGGAGGGCATGGAGACTGTGTGAGAGGTTCACAACCCCTGGATCGGGGAGCCTGTATACAATGTAAGGGAGGCAGAAAGAGGCTCTGCTGCCATGAACATTTGCCCTCTGCCATGTGCCACTCTGCCTCTGAACCAGCCAAGTATGTAGAGAAACCTCCACAAACTGTGAGCTAAATAAACCTTTCCTTCCTTCATTTTGGGCGTTGGGTATTTTGTCTCAGCAAGGAGAGAAAAGTAACCAAGACAGTGAAAGAGTCAGAACTGAAATACAGAATTCAAGTGCTAATCATGCCATTGGAGTGTGGAATAAGCACCTGGCAAAGGAGTCGGAGTTCTCAGAGAAGAGCCCAGGCCTGGAAGAAGGTACAGCCTTCGTGGTGAATCCACTCAGGAAAACCTGTGTGTTTATTTATTTGGTCTTTTTGCGATAGGGTCTTGCTATGCGGTTCAGGCTGGCCTTGAGCTCACTTTATAGCGCAGGCTGGTCTTGAAATCACAAGGATCCTCCCACCTCAGCCTCCCGAGTGCTGGGATTATAAGCATGCATGTGCGCCACCACGCCCAGCAAATGTGCGTGTTTAAAATCAAGAGTGGGGCAGAGTCCTGGTGACCAGTGTTTAAATGTTGAGCCAAGGAGATGGCACTATGAAAAGGTGGGGAAGGAACTTCCAGAATGATTGTAGCTGTTGGTTTTGACAAGTCAGATGCAATAGTGAACTTCATGAAGAAAGTCCTGGTTAGGGGCAGGAGTCAAAAACAATCTCCATCTGAGGGAATTAAAGTGGCTGTGACGTGAGGAGTTAAGTGCAGATTATCCCCTCAAGCCTGACCATACATGGAGAAATGAATGGTGGTGTCAGAGATCCAGAACGGGTAGTGCAGGGGCTTCTGCTTTGTTTTTAGACCCAGAAAAACTGGCACAGTGCTGGGACAGGGGGAGGAGAGGGATAAAAAATCAAAGATATGGAGGAGGAGGACAAATAACTTGGTACAAGGTTCCGGGAGGCACAGAAAGGACGGCTCCATATGCATGAAGGCTGAGAGGAGAGAGGGAGGTAGCTGCTGGAGTTGCAGAAAGCTGGCATAGTTTATTCTTCTCTATCATATTTTTTTTGTAGCGGGAATCGAACTCAAGACCTTGTGCTTGACAGGCAGGCACTGTGCTGCTGAGCTGGATCCACAGCCCTCCACCTTTGCTACAGAAAAGCATTCATGGCCTTTCTTAAATCTTGCACAGTGCCAGGCATAAGGGGGCACACTGTGATCCCAGTTACTCAGGAGGCTCAGACGGGAGTATCACACATTCAAGGCCAGCCTGGGCAACTTAGCACAACTCCATCTAATAATAAGATGAAAGGTCTGGGGATGTAACGTAGTGGTAGAGTGTTTGCCTAGCATGCCAGATACCCTGAGTTTAATCTCCAGGACCACAAAAAATAAAATTAAAAAATCTTCCTAAATACCGAGGATTTGACCCCAAAAAAACTCCACCAGAAAACTCCTGGAATTAATAACCAAATTCAGTAGCATAGCAGGATACAAAGCCCACACACAAAAAATCAGTAGTGTTGTTGTATACCAATAATGCACTCAGAAAGAAATTAGGAAAACAATACCTTTCACAATAGCATCAAGAAAAACTAAATAGGAATGAACCTCACCAACGAAGTGAAACACCTCCACAAAGAGAGCTACAGTACTCTGATAAAGGAAATTGAAGAGGACATCAGAAAATGGAAAGATATCCTTTGCTCCTGGATAGAAAGAACCAATGTAGTCAGAATGGCCATACTTTCAAAATTGATACACAGATTTAATGCAATCCCCATCCACATATCAATAGCATTCTTTACAGAAATAGAGAAAAAACAATTCTAAAATTCATATGGAACCTAAAAAGACCTACAATAGCAAAGGCAATCCTGGGCAATAAGAACAAGGCAGGAATCGTCACAATCCTGGACCCGAAGTTATACTACAAAGCTACCATGATAAAAACAGCATGGTATTGGGAAAAAAGACATGTGGAGAGTGGACCAGAATAGAGGATGTAGAACCCACTCCGGGCACACTTAGCTCCCTGGTCTTCGACAAAGTGGCCAAAAACTTATGCTGGAGGAAAGACAGTCTCTTTAATAAAGGGTGCTGGGAATGTTGATTTTCCATACACAGAAGACCCATATCTCACCATGCCTTACCTAACAGAAAAATGGATCAGTGATATAAATATTAAAACAGAAAGAGTTACTGTGTTGGAAGAGAACATAGGTAAAACCCTTGTAGTCAAGGAGCTTCTGAACAGAATCTCAGCTGCACAAGAAATACTGTAATAACAGGAATCAACAAATAGGTTGATTGCAAATTAAAAAGCTTCTGCACAGCAATTGAAAAACTAAGTGAAGAGACAACCTGCTGGATGGGAAAGTTCTTTTGCAGAGGTCTAACATCTAGAATATACACAGAGCACAAAAAAGCCCCATTCAAAGATGGGCAACTGAAAAGAACAAACACATCTCAGAAGAAATGCAAATGGAAAATGAATACATGAAAAAATGTTCAGCATCTCTGGCCTTTAGAGAAATGCAAATTCAAACAACACTGACAGCCAGGTGTCGTGGTACAAGCATATTATACCTAGGACTCAGGAGGCTGAGGCAGGAGGATCACTGTGAGATCAAGCCCAGCCAGAACTACATAGAGAAACCTTGTATTAAGAAAACAAAAAAGAAAACACACACACACACACACACACACACAAAACACCTCCAAAATAACCAGAGAGATCATTGAAGGTATCTTACAACAGAAAAATAGTTATCAGGCTGGGGATATAGCTCAGCAGCACCGTGCTTGCCTGTCAAATGTGAGGTCTTGAGTTTGAGTCCCAGGACCAAAAAAATAGTTATGATCGAGAAATCAGATAATAACAAATGCTGACCAGGCTGTGGGCACTTAAGGGTAAGGAACCCTTCTACAGTGTTGGTGTGAATGTAAACTAGTGCAATCATCATGGAAATCAGTATGAAGATGCCTCAAAAAACTAAAACAAGAAATTTCACTTGACCCAGACATTCTCCTTCCAGATATCTTACCAGAAGAGTTACAGACATCATATTACAGTGGTACATGCATACCCATATTTATAGCCATCTAACTCAAAATAGCTATATCTTAGAACCAAGCCTGTATACCAACCAACAGATAAATGGATAAAGAAAATGTGGTCTTTATACACAAGGGAATACTACTATGGCACAAAGAAGGATAAACTTGTGTCATTTGTAGGCAAATGAATTCCTGAAGACCATAATGAAGTGAAGTAAGTCAGACACATAAGCTTTAATATTGCATAGATTTTCTTATATGGAAACCCAAAATATAAATAAAGAGCAAAATCAAAGATAGATAATAGGAAATAGCAAGGTAAGTCTTTTGCATATGGGACAGGGACAATGATGTGGAAGGAGGTGGGAGGGGAGGGAGGGGGAGGGCATTAAAGGAAGAACTGAGATGCGTTACATACCTGGGCGAACTCCCCGTAGGGAAGACTGCAGTCCTTAGGTACTACAAACATGTAATAATTATGAACAAAGCCCCCACAATTCTTGAAATGGGTTATGTGCACGTACCAATTTGCCCCAATGGATGTAATCATTATGTACTGTAAATGGATACTCATAACAATTCTTAAAACAACTTTAAAACAACAAAACCCCACAATTCTCCTACCTCAGCCTCCCCAATAGCTGAAGTGAGAAGCACATGCCATGAAGCCTGCCTCAGAAACTAAATTTTTAAACGAATCTAAAAAGAGTAATATTTTACAACACTGGGATTTTGTTTTGTTTTGTTTTGTTTTGTCTTTTTGAGGCAGGGTCTCGCTATGCAGTTCAGGCTGGCGTTGAGCTCACTTTGTAGCCCAGGCTGGTCTGGAACTCGCAACTATCCGCCTGCCTCAGCCTCTCGAGTGCTGTGATTACAGGTGTGCACCACTACGCCCAGCTATTGGGATCATTTCATGCACTCTATTTTAAGTTAAAAGCTTCATAATAGTGCAGGTGGTGGCGCATACCTATGATCCTAGCAACGGGAGATGCTGAGATAAGAGAATCAGAAGATGGAGCCCAATCTGGGCATTTGAGCAAGACCTTGTCTCAAAATTAAACAAAGATCTGGGAATGTAGCTCAGCTGTAGGGCATTTGCTGAACATCCACAAAGCCCTAGAACCACTGAAAAAGAAAAAATGTGCCATATTCTATTTTAGTTGGATTTAACAAAAGTAAAAAAAAAAATGCAGGCCAGGTGTGGTGGTACATGCCTGTGATCCCGGCATTTGGGAGACTGGGGAAGGAGGATCGCCACAAATTCAAGGCCAGCATGCGCTACATAGCAAGTCCCATCTCTAAAAAGACAAAACACACCTGAAGGCATCGTTGAATTGTTTATTCAGGCAGCATTGTTAGTGTTCCATACGTTTTTATTTAAATCAATATCTTGCTAGGGAGGCAGCTTGCCTAGAGAAGAAATAGACGTAAATTCTTGTGTCCGTGATTAGTGGTTAGGGAGCGATGCCTTCTGTGCACTTGGTACCAATCAGGTCTTCGCCGCTAAACCTGGGGCTGGACTGCACGGCCCCGAGGGCGCAGTTCCTCCAGGAGAGGCCAGAGGTCGCCATCGCCGGCGGCTCCCGACAGCTCCGCTCTGGGCGACGCCTGCGCGCTCCGGGACCGGAAACCTGGGCGCGCAGTTCGGGCGCTGTGCATCGTGGGTCGGCGTAGCCATGGCGGCTCGTGTCCTTTGCGCTTGTGTCCGCCGCCTGCCCTCAGCCTTCGCGCCGCCGCCCCGGGTCCTCACGCTGGCCCTGGCCCGGTCACTCAGCACTGCGTTGTGTCCCGCGAGGACCCAGACGAGGCCCAGGGCGACGCAGCCGGCCTCGGTGCTCGCACAGGTGACTGGCGGTGACTTTGGCGGGGGCTGGCAGGGGTCAGGGATCCGGTCGCTCGGGGAGGGGGCGGGCGGGCCGGGGCTGCAGTCACTGCGGCCGCGGTGACACGGGCGACCTCTGCCTCGCCTTGCGCCCGCTGATGCGAGGTCCGGTGACTTGGTGATGAGTTATACGAGGGCTGGGCGACCGCTATTGCGGCGTGGGAGAAGCCTGGTCACTAGGCAGCGCCGGAGGGCGGCAGATTGGACCCTGGTTTCTGCTTGGGGTAGTGACAGTGAGGGTGAGAGGAAACGGCGCGGGAGAGCGTCGCTGTGTGCGGTAGACCGTGAGGACGCCGATCGCCTGCGGTTGTACTGAAGACTGCGAATACCGGGGGCAGTTTCTCGGGGAAGACTAGGAAGGCGCAAAGAGAAAGTCACTTGCCTTCTCTAGAAAAGTTCTCTTCATGGATCTCGGCTTTTCTTTTTCCCCCGTGACACCTTGTACCTGTCTGGGACCCTCTGGAAGTAAGGATGGGAAATGGGTCGGGGATAGAGCCCAGCGGCGCAGCGCCTTCCTGGCTAGCACGAAGTCCTGAGTTCGATTCCCGGTACAAAAAGAAAAAACAAGGAAACGGGTAGGGTGTAGCTTTCTTAGCGATGCAGTCTAGAGGAGGCCGCAACCCCATGCAGCTGGCACTGGCCCGGCCCGCCGGACCTCTTTGTGGGCAGTGATTTTTAATCTTCCTGCACAAACCTCTATGATAACAAATTCCCGGACTGTCCTCCCACTCGCCTCTGATTTACTCCCCTGGGCTGAGGCCCCGGCATGCCAGTGTGTTTTACGTGCTCATGTGACTCTGAAGTGCATCCAGAGATTGAGAACTACCCGAGCCAGGCTTGTGGTGGACACCAGTATCCCAGCTACCCTGGAGGCTGCAGCAAGTTTAGTGAGAACTTGACTCAAAAAAGGTTAGAGATACAGCTTAGTAGTAGTGTGCTTGCCTACCCTAAGTTCGATCCCCAGTACAAAAAACGGAAACTGTTCTCTGAAAGTAGGGTAGATTAAGTTAAATTTCAACCTCCTGAGCTTCTTGGTGGTTTCAGAATCTAAAATCAAGTGATTCTTTGTGTATCCAGCGTTGAGGTTCACTGACAGGGTCATGGATTAATAATTCAGGGGCACCGTGCAGTTGGCTATATGAGAAAGCTGACATGCACCTTAAGGTTACTGCTTAAAAGGATGGTAGGTAGGGCTGCAGAGTGGGTCCCGAGACTGACTGCAACGTTAGGAAAAATGTGAAGTGACTGTCCCCATTCTTCCAGTGCTGGCTCTCAAACTTGCTCGTGTGTGCAAACACAGATTCTGATCAGTCTAGGAAGGGGCCTTAGAGTTTCCATGTGCAGTGGGCTACCCCACGTATGCTGCTGGTGGTCCTTGGACCATGCTTTGAATAGCAAAGTGCTTGAAGATCTAGCTCTGCCTGGTTTGCGTGTACAACAGGGGAACCATTTTATTTCTATTTCAAAGTAGTTTGACTATGTGGAGAGACAGTTACACACCAAGCCATATGCCTGCTGCAGGTTGTGCATGTTCTCTGCTGAGGTTACAGGAAGTGAACAATAAGCAAAGTTTGTTGAAGGAATGAATGAGATCTTTCTTCCCAATTAGCCAGGCTTCGTGACCGAGGAAGTGCAATGCCAAGAAACGGGCAGGGCAGGGATCGGCTCTGAGGGTTCTGGCCGAAGCCCCAGGTGGGAGGGAGTAGAGGAGTAAGTGAGAGTTGTGGAGACAGGTGTGGGGTTTGTCTCTGTGCAGCTGGCTTTGAGATACCTGGGCAGAGCTGTCAGGAGGCACATTGTGGAGATGGCCCTTCAAGCCATATCCGTAGCTTCCTCTGTGTTTCCCTAGGCGGAGGAGGACCCAGGGGACTAAGATGGATTCTGATGGAACTGAGCAAGTTGAGTTAGTAGCCCAGAGTCCAGTCACTCTTCCTGCAAACAGTGGCTTCTCTGGTGCTTGGGGGAGGCAAGTGATGGCACCTGTAATTGTTAAGTTGTAAGTCTTGGGGAAGAACAAATATAGAAACAGCCCATGCTGGCTGTTTCTGCTGGTTCTCTATTTTTTAACAGCAGAGATCCAGCAGGGAGGTGCAATGAGACCCTCTCGGTAGGTCTTGGTGGAGGACCTGTGGTAGGCTGCACAGCCTTTCTCTGCTCAGCTTCCACATCTCCAGAAGGAAGGGTCGTGTATCTCCCAGGGTTACTGCGGAAGCTGAGGAAATGTATGTAGCGTGCTTAGGGCAGGGCTTAGTAAGGCATCAGTGCACTTCAGCTCAGTGGGCTGTACCACGGGGCTCCAGCAAGGCAGACCGACGGCGGGACGGAGGGGAGGGGCACGGGGTCAAGTGTTGTGGGCTTCACCGCAGTAGAGGGTGACACTGGCCCACTGTCCTCATCGTGGTCCTGCAACATAGCGCTAATTTGTACTTAATTATGCATGGGCCCAACAGTGTTCAGAGCCCTCTAGTTCACCTCATTGATTCCTCACAGTCCACTAAGTGTGGTACTCTTCTTTACCCCATTTTACAGATAAAGAAACTGAGGCATGCAAAAGTTCAGTAACTTGCCCAGCTCCAAACAGCTAGTAAGAGCTAGCAGCAGGGTGCCAACAACAGCAAATTCCTGTCTGACTTCTTGCTCACAGAACCTTCCTGCCTCACGCTGCCCCACTGCAGCTGCTCACTCTGCACTGGCCCTGGGCCCCATGTGGCCTGGAGCCAGATCCTGGCTTAGTCTAACCCAGCGGTGCTTGTCTGGCCCTGGTGAGCGCTGGCTGGGGTTGCTTGAGACGATGCTGACCCCTAGTGGAGTGTGGGCAGTCGTGCACCAGCACACCCTCACCAAGCCTGACCTTCGTTAGTTTTTTAAATATTTGTTTTTGGATTTTCGAGACAGGGTCTCACCATGTAGCACAGGCTGGCCTCGAACTCACAGCAATCTTGCTTCAGCCTCTAGAGTGCTGAGATTACAGACATGTGCCACCATGTTCAGCTCTCAAATTTCTGTCATTACTGTTAAATGATTTCTTTTCCCTATTTTTTTTAATAGGGGAAGTCACAAGTACAATCCCTCTCTCTTTCTCCTCTCTTGTTCATTTTATTTATGACCTGTGGACTGCTTCTGGTTATTGTTGAAAGGTTGGTCTGGGGATATGTCCCTACCAGAGTCTCCTTTACCATGCCATAATCAGAAAGGAAAAGAGACCATGGGCTTAAGAGTGAGACCCTGTCTCCAAAAACTACTTTTTTGGGGGGGTCTTTTTGAGACAAGATCTTGCTGTATATCAAAAAACTACTCTTGAAAGTCCTTCAAAACATTCTGGACTATCCCTAAAATTCAACTAGTCTCTTTAGTTTATTAAGCCTGATTTTATTTTTTATTTTTATTTTTTGTCTTTTTGAGACAGGGTCTTGTTATACAGTTCAGGCTGGCTTTGAGCTCACTTTGTAGCCCCAGGCTGGTCTCAAACTTGAAATGATCCTCCTGTCTCAGCCTTCCGAGTGCTGGGATTACAGGTGTGCGCCACCATGCCCAGCTGAGCCTGATTTTAATACCGTTTTATTTAAAAAGTGTTTCTTGATACAGAGATACATTTTTTATCAGTATTCTTCACAGCTTTTTGTAAGTCTCATGGACCTAAGCTCCAACAAGTCAGCTTATTTTTTATGGGGGAGTGCCCTAAGAACTACAAACTGAGGACTTAAAATTAAACCAAAAATTAAACCAGTTTAGATTAAGGACCTCCACAGTGAGCAAAACTGCCACACATGATTTTTCTTCTTCTTTACCTTCCTCCCCTGTAAGTCCCCTACCCTGTGGAGTTAGAGCTCGTCCCACATTCAGTGAAAGAAATAGAGTCAAGACCCCGAGACGTAGTTGAATATCAAGCAGCCCAAGGTGAGTCACGCTGGAGATACTACTGTATCATGGCAGTGGTCAGAGGGCTCCTGCTGTGGCTGCTGGCAGTAAGACCAACCTACCTGGAAGGGAACTAGACTGGCACGTGGTGACTGGGTTCGTGGACGGCCTTGTGTGTCCTGGCTGAGGTCAGTGTAGTCACCACTGAAGCCAGTTTAGGGAAACTAGATGTTTGCAGCCTGTGGTCCTCCGTTTGAGTTGTCTTTGCCTTCCAGTATTCCCTGACAGCTCTGCCCATGGGCTGGCTTGCTTGCTTGCCACAGGGTCTTACTATGTAGTTCAGGCTGGCCCCGAAGTCACAGCGGTCCTCCCGCTTTGGCCTCCCGAGTGCTGGAATTACACGCCTGGCCCTATGTGATTTTAGTGGCAAATATTACAGTCTCACTCAGTAGGATGAATACCCAAAGCCTGAACACCAAGCCCACAGTCAGTGGGGCCAGTCTTTGCTCTGAGGAGAGAGGAAGGCCGTTGCGATGCTGCTGAACTGCCAGGGCTCACTGCCCTGCACGGAGACTTGGTGTGTTAATGGCCACAGTAAGATGATGTGCATTCTGTATGTCCCTAAAACCTTTGTAAAAGACAGCTGTAGGCTTGTGCATTTACCTTAAAGGCATTTTGGGCTCAGTGGCAATGTTTCCTTTCTGCCCTTGCTCTAGGTGCAGGGGAGGATCCCACAGCTGTGCCGCCAGTACAGCGATGCACCCCCTTTGACTTTAGAAGGAATCAAAGATCGGGTTCTGTATGTCTTGAAACTTTATGACAAAATTGACCCTGAAAAGGTAACGGATGGTGGTTTCAACTTTTCCCTTGAGTATTTAATCACATGGTATGAAATTCAGAGGGCAGAAAAGCATATTCAGTAAAAGGTCTCCCAGGCTCCCCCCCCTTGCGCCCCCTCGCGGAGACAGCCTGTGTTGCCAGAGTCTCGTGTGTGCAGAGATAACATGTGTGTAAGAAGTGCCGTGGCAGCTCGATTTGTGAGCTTGCTTCCACGATTCCAGTCACACACTGAATTAGACAAGGTCAGAATCAAATTTCCCCCTCAGGTCAACATTGAACCTAACCACTGAATTTGAGTTGGTTCTTATCCAACTTGGCTTACGACCAGAATCGTGGAAGAAGCAAGTTTGTAAACCAAGACCCCACTGTACACACAAACACACACGGGTATACATGGGTGTTATGTCTCTCCCATAAGATCTGTAACCGGGCTGAGGGTATCAGTTGTAGAATGCACACTTTAGCATTTGAGAGGCCTTGGTTTGATCCCCAGCAACAAAACCTACAAGTGCTATACACCATGAACACTTGTTCTGCCCTTTGCTTTTTAAATGTAATAACCTTAAGATTTTTAACAAAAAAATTTCTTTTTTTAAAAATAGAATGTGCAGTTGAGGCTATCCTTAAATTTGCTGTGTAGCCCAGGCTGGCCTCAAACTTGCATTGATCCTCCTGCCTCAGCCTCCTGAGTACTGGGATCTTAGCGTGCTTCCTCATGCCCAGGTATAAAAAGTTTCCTTCTTTAAACCCGGCCTGGTAGCACACACCTGTAATCTCAGATGCTTGGGAGACTGAGGCAGGAGGACCAAATATACCAGGCCAGTCTGAGCAGTTTAGTCTTCAAATAAAAAACCTTTAATACGTAACTGAATCTGAGCCAGGTATAGTAGGTACATACCAATAATCTCAGCACTGAGGGAGGCCGAGGCAGGAAAATTGGCAGTTCAAATCTCACTTGAGCAATTTAGTGAGACGCTCTCAAAATAAAAAATAGGGCAGGACTTTGGTTTTGTGTGTGTGTGTGTGGTACTGGGAACCAAACCTAAGGGTGCAGTCTTACCATGGAACTACATCTCCAGCCCTTTTTATTTTTTGAGACAAGATCTCACTAAGTTATGCAGGCTGGCCTCAAACTTGTGATTGATTCTATTGCCTCAGCCTCCCCAACAGCTGGGATTACAGGCCTGTGCCACTGTCCCTGGCAAGGAAAATTTGTTATGTGGGTTTATAGTTGTTTGTTTGTTTGTTTGTTTGTTTGTCTTTTTGAGACAAGATCTTGCTATGCAGTTCAGGCTGGCCTTGAACTTGAAGTGATCCTCCTGCCTCAGCCTCCCGAGTGCTGGGATGACAAGTGTGCACCACCACTTTTAGTTTGCAACTTTTGAGGGAGAGAAGTGCCACATCTAAGGTGTAGACTCTGTTGTCAGTAGGGCAGGAAGAACACTAAACTCCCTCTAGATGTCATGTGTAACGGTGATTAAAAGCCCATAGAAAAAGGTATGCCAGGTGTGGTGGTGCATGCCTCTAATCCCAGCACTCAGAGGCTGAGGCAGGAAGACTGCTGTGAGTTCAAGGCCGGCGTGGGTTACATAGTGAGTTCAAAGCCACCCTATAGCAAGACCCTGTCTCAACACACAAAACAAAACACCATACTAAATGATGTGAACTCCTTCCTCATTAGCTTTATGCTATTAACCACTTCAAAACAAAGCTGAACAAGTAACGCAAGGCGCACCTTATACATGCCAGCATAAGTTAAGTTTATAATAGTAAACTGGGCATAGTGGCTCACACCTGTAATCCCAGCACTGGAGGAGGCTGAGGCAGGAGGATTGTTGTGAGTTCGAGAACAGTCTGGGCTACAAAATGAACTCAAGATCAGACCCTGAACTGCATAGTGAGACCCTGTCTCAAAAAGACAAAAAACAAAAGATAAAAAAAAAAAAAAAAAAATATATATATATATAGATATATAGATATATAGATATAAAATGATAAAGTGTCTGTATTTTAAAAAGAAATGTTCTAACTGGGTATGGTAGCACACACCTGTAATCCTAGCACTTGGGAGGCAGAGTGGCTGGCTTCAAACTTGCAGTGATCCTCCTGCCTCAGCCTCTTCCAGGAGGATTCACTATTTAGTGAGTTAAAGGCCAGTGTGGCCTATTTAGTGAAACCATCTCAACAAAACAAAGAAATCTGTATGATGATGAAGTGGCACTATACCACTTGTGTGTTGGGAAGGAAATACTTTGGCATACTAAATTATGTTTGGTGTTCCTGTCTTGCAGCTCTCGGTAAATTCCCATTTTATGAAAGACCTGGGCTTAGACAGTCTGGACCAAGTGGAGATTATCATGGCCATGGAGGATGAATTTGGTAACATACACAGGCGTAATCTTACACCTGCATGTTGTGCTTCCTAAGTAAGGGGGATTAACTATAAGAAATACTGCAAGTCTGAATCGAAATCAGGTCTTATTAGAAATGGCATCCACTCCCTGCAGTGTACACACTTCGCCACCCATTGTCAGGGACAGTAAGATGGGGGACTGCCCTGCTCAGCACAGCCCACTGGGACTGGGGTTGAGTGACCGGAGGAGGCTGGGAGGGGCACGGGACTCAGGTTCCTCAGGAGGCTTCCAAAGTGAAGGGTGAGAGCCTCACCTGGAGAGATGCTGATGACACTGAGCCCCTCACGCCACCCCAGCCGCGTCAGCTCAGCGGAAATGGCAGCTTGTGCGAAGACACACACAGCCCTGTGGCCATGGTCTTGCTCTGTGCCTTCCGTGCATGCTCCAAGCTCTCTGTGGGGCAGTTTGTTGTGCAAACGAGACCTTTCTAAAAACTGCTTGGTTTACTTCTGGGAGCTGCTGAATAGGGAGCAGAGGGACTTCTGTGCCACCCTACAGAGAACGACTCAGTTGAAATTCGTCACGGGAGGGTGCCATTGTCTGCCTAGTGGTCAAGAGTAGCAGGTCTGCTTGGGGCTTAGCCTTGCGAGAGCCCAAACAAGTAACTTCCCCGTTTGCGCAGCTGTGAAATGGGGTGACAGGCGTAGGAATCTCAGGATCGAGAGTGCTATAAGCATGTAGGAGCTTATGTGTAAATAATTCTGATCTTGAATTAGCATGCAGTAAATGGTAACTATCAAAACCCAGCCTATCATAGGAACAGAATGCAATACACACCGCAACACAGGTGAGAACATGTGAAGTGGGAGAAGGCCACACACTGCATGGTCCTGTATACAAGAATTGTCAGGAGGAAGCAAATCCAGCCAGGGCTGGTGGCACCAACATATAAACAGCTGGGGTGGAGCTCAGGGTGAAGGTCCTGGTTCAGTCCCCAGCACCACCCAAAACCCCAAAAGGTAAAGCCGTAGAGTCGGGGTCAGTGCTTGTCCGGACTGGACATTGTGAGCAGTGACTACGCTTGGGCACCAGGTTTCTTAGGGTTGATGAAAATATCCTGGGGGTTGGGTATTAGTGCACCGCACAGCCATGAAGTTGTATGCTTTAAAACGAGGAACCGTCTGTTACTGTGTCTGGAAAGAAATGCTCACTGGCTCACAACCTAAGTGGGATTCCAGATTGCGGGGAATTTCTGACTCAGCTGTAGGTGTTCTGGAAGGGTCAGTGTGGTCCATGTGAAGGGCACGCTTTTTCTGAACTCACCCGTCCTAATTCTTTTTCCTTTAGGGTTTGAAATTCCTGATATAGATGCAGAAAAGTTAATGTGTCCGCAAGAAATTGTAGATTACATTGCAGATAAGAAGGACGTATATGAGTAATACCAGGTAAGCAATCTGATTTGCAGAGTGTTCTGTAGAATTAATGTGGAGTTGCTCAGTAAGGCCGAAGAAGAAAAGAACAGCAATGCTGGCAGAAGCTCTTACTAATTAGGTAGAACCTGACATAAAGCACCGAGCAGGGTAACAGGAAGCAGAGCTCCCCCATTCCCTCCCCACGGCAGTCCGGCCCTGTCCGGGACATTGAGATGCCCGGCTTATGCTTAGGGAAGGCAGCCGCCTCGGGGAGGGGGTGGCCCTGTGGGTCCGACCCAGGTTTGCCCTCAGCTCTGCTGTCAGCCTGCTGATCTTGGGCCTCACCTGTAAGATGGCACTAAAAGCCTTAACTGAGGCTTTTCTGAAGATGAAACTAAACAGCGTATGTGCAGTGCCTGTTGGAAAGAAGCCTCTCAGTAGACACCACTCAGGCTCCAGGGTAATCCCATGGTAGACTTCTCAAGCTAGAACACAGTGTGTGTGTCTGCAGCTACACCACACCCAGCATCTTACAGGGTCGCACTTAAGAGTCCCTAACTGCACAACAAAAACCAACACTGAACTTGCTTTGTTCTCCTCAGGCCTCCTCACAGGGGTCCAGGGACGCTGGGGACGAAGTGAGAGTGTGGTTTGTCATCACCACAGAGACTCTGTTGGACTTATATTTAAGCTGTCTTGTTTTGCCCTTTGAAAATAAACCGGTTAAACCAACATTTTTTCTTATTCTTTCTCAGTGTTGATAAAGTGCCTTTCTATACTGATACTGCTTGGTGTTATAAGAATGTATCTGGGGCTGGGTGTGGTGGTGCATGCTTGTAATCCCAGCACTTGGGAGGCTGAGGCAGGAGGATCATTGCAAGTTTGAGGCCAGCCTGAACTGCATAGTGAGACCCTCTCTCAAAAAGAAAAAGTATCTGAAAAAAAATCTGTTTTATTATTAATATTCACTCACCCAACTTTTCCAGCAGCATCCTTGAAGTGAGTTTCTCTACCTGCTTCCAGTGTAAGGAACGTGTGTGTTCGTGAACAAAGAACTTCACACTCCATAAGGCATTGTTACCATGCTACCAGCTGATAGTATCTGAAACTAGGTTTTCTGTCTCTTACATAAGGATCCCTTTCTTTTTTTGGGGGGCGGGGGGTTCTTTTTTAAGACAGTGTCCTGGTATGTATTTCAGCTGTCTTCCACCATGAACTGCTGCCCTCTGCCCTTTATGAAAGACCTGGGCTTAGACAGTCTGGACCAAGTGGAGATTATCATGGCCATGGAGGATGAATTTGGTAACATACACCTGCGCCACCCTGCCATGGAGCTAGCCAAGTATGAACTGAAACCTCCACAAACTGAGCTAAATAAACTTTTCCTTCCTTCATTTTGGACGTCAGGTATTTTATCTCAGCAAGAGAGAGAAGTAACCAAGACAGCCTCTTGGGGATGGTAGAGAACATGCATGTATTCCTTAGGTTTTGATAAAATTCAGCTTGAGTCGTGTTATAAAAGGACTGCCTGCCTTTTACTAAAATTTCCAGTTTGTAGGAGAGGGGCACTAAGGGCCTATACTAGTAATGTCATTGAGGCCAGTAGCTGAACTGAGGCTCCTCCTGTGGACAGAACCCTGTGGCAGAGGGATGGAGCAGTGAAAAGGTGGGAGTCCGCCTTGGGACCGGTCCCCATACATCCCTTCTCTTCCTGAGCTGCCAGTGGGGCCTGTTAGGTGTGCTCCCTCCTTTTTGATAATAGAAGACTTTTTGTTTTTCCGATACTGGGGATCAAACTGAGGACCTTGCACTTGCCAGGCAGGTGTTTGTGCTACTGAGCTATGTCCCCAGCCTGAAGACATTGTTACGCTGTTCCCTTAATATTTAAAACAACCTAGAAAACCAAGAGCATAAGGAGCTTCCTTGTTCCCCTTTACAACTGTTTTTTTTTTTTTTTTTGAAGACAGGGTCTTGACATACTCAGGCTGGCCTTGAGCTCAGCCATCCTCCTGCCTCAGCCTCCCAAGTGCTGGGATTACAGGTGTGGGCCACCATGCACAGCTTACAGCTACATTTACACGATAGGCCACGTGCTTGCTGGGCATCAGCGACACAGTAAGAAAGCAAACAGGCTGAGTGCGGGTCTTTGAAATGTAGCCTCATTCTAACATTTGGGTGTTGCAGTGCTATTCCTCCGCGTTGTTCTACTGAAAACCCCAAGGCAGTGGAACGTTTTGCCAAAAAATGTGTGGGTTATTGCTACCGAAGATCACTTGGTCCAGTGGTGCTGCCAAGGTGACTGCCTTGCTGGTCCAAACCGTCCCTGCAGGGACGTCCACTCGCACCCGCTGTTGGGGGCGCCGCGGGGCTGGCTCCCTGTCACCCTGGAGTCATCCCGGCCCGCCGTAGAGGATTCCCTTCTTTTGGGTTTCCTGTTGTGTCACAGGTGCCTCACAAGCACTCTGGAGGAGCCAGGAGGAGGGAAGTATTTGCTGGACCCCACACGCCGCAGGTAACTCGCTAACACTGCTTAGGGCCCAGATACCAGAGACTCTGCTCTGAGCCCACACACACGTTCCTTGCGCTCCGTAACACCGGGTAGGCGGCAGACGGGCCAAACGCAGCATTCCAGAGAGCAGTGCGAGGAAGGGTGTGCACGTGGTCCTCGCGCCACTGAGGCCCGGGCGTCCATGGCAGGCCTTTCCCCTTGAGTGGCTCGTGAGTCTCGTTAGCCATTGGCCCAAACCTCTAGCTCAGTCTTCTCACCACTCGCCCAAAACAGCAGCTACATTCACTCCCACGGGAGCGCCTACCACGCCCAGCGCTGCCGGGCCTGAGTACACCAGGGGAGCAGTTCGCATCCAACATCTTGTAAGGAAGAGCCCTTGTGACAGTGTCCCAGATAATGCAGGGGCCACCCTGTGCGGCCTGGTGTGCTGCGGGGAGGAGGACACGTCACACGTGAAATACCGTCGAAATGCTGTGAGCTGACCCAACCGAGGGAACCAATCTCGCAGGTGGGACGGTCTCTAAAGCCTGGACTTTTATGTCCCGGAAAGAAGGGGCAGCACAACTGTTCAACATTGAAGACTAGAGACACAAGCCTGTTCTCAGGAGACACATGCTTAATATTTAGGAATAAAACGGTAACTCCGTTAACTTCAGATGTTTCAGGAAAAATGTAAAAAGTTAGCTGGTAACTGATCTGTTGATGTATACATGAATTCCTAGCACCAAAAAAAATAAAAACACGGCAGTATTTTTCATTTTTTTAAGACAGGTTCTTGCAACCATTCAGGCTGAACTCATGGCGATCCTCCTGCTTCAGCCTCCCAAGTGTTGGGATTACTGGCATGCATCACCATGCCCAACCTTTTACCAAAATGTTTGTGTTTGTTCCTGAGCTATGACAGATACAAAGGGCTTGTTTTTGTTCCTCTATGATAAGTTACGTCTAATAAATGAAAAGTAAGCGTGGTGGCACATGCCTAGCTATAATCCCAGCACTTAGGCTGAGGCAGGACTGTGAGTTTGAGTATTCACCTGTGAACAAAAGTTACCACGTTCAAATGTTTCTGGAGGCAGGAGTAACGGGCTGGTAAAAGCCTCACCTGGGATTTTCACTAGAACTCTTGGGGAGAAAAACTTCTTCCCTATGGGGCTGCTACTCTGGTAGGCTGTGAAGATAGCAGGGAACAAAGCAGAGGCCGGAGTTAGATGGCCGGATAGATGCTTGACAGCCTGACTGCGCACCTCCTCAGATTGAGTCTGACACAAGGCAACATGAGCCAGATCCCTGTGCCTGGTGACGGAGGACCCGGAGTCTAAGGCAGACTCGGATGTGGAGCAGAGCCGCAGTGGGCGCTGGCTGAGGCAGAGCAGCTTAGGACGCCCGAGGCAGAGCAGCTTAGGAGATG